>PVKM010003595.1:13525-56681 GCA_004027735.1 Carollia perspicillata | reverse complement strand
AGCTTGTTGTTCATATTATGAACAAAAACTCTGATAATGTAAAGTAGCTTCAACTAGCTTATTATAATGAGTGTGACCATTTTCCACAATAAAATAATAAAATCATTCTTGAAAAAGCAAAAGCAATGGCCAGAGCTGGGACTAGCAGTGCCTCATCCAGACCAGACGTCTCTATGAAACCGTTCCTCGGACAGCCAGCCGACCCTGTCCTAGGAGGACTGCAGGCCAGGTTCTTACAAAAATGAAATAAAATGATAGGTGTTATCAAAATGAAAATACAAGTATCCTAAAATTCAAGTTATTATCAGCACTGTCCTCTCTGTGCTAAAGAATGACAGCACTGTGCTAGCACAGTGACACACTGTGCTAAAGAATGACAAAATAATCACCTATTACCTATCAATAGTATAATTTTATATGTAAGTACTTATATTAATGTTTCCTAATACTAAATGCATCAGAATACAGAGTGTAAAATACACTATACACATATTAAAAATCATACAATTGTTTGCCACCTTAATTCGGGTCACCGCAAGCATCTGAGTAGTCAGGTATCCCCGCATTTTAACCAGCAGCCAGCATTAGTTACACGATTCAGTTCCGAAAACACAGCAGGTTCTCAACAATGTCATGCTGCTGAGATGCCAAGGGAACTGGACTCTTGTTCATGGTAAAACTGTGTGTTACATGTCTTTTCACTCAAGCTCTCAGAACCTGTCGATGAAGCTGAGTGAGGACTTACTGTATACTACAAAATGAGGTATCTCCAAATGAGAACATTCTGTGAAATTATTAGTGCTTTTTTTGTAACTATAGTATATGTAACAAAAAATCTTTTTCTCTTTACCTCGAATATCTGTGCAAACTGGGTCTCTTTACTGGAAAATATTGCATGGATACAATGAATAGCATATTTGGCTTGACGGGGGGGTCCTTTCTTAGATTTGTGATGTAAAACAGGAAGCAAAGCTCTAAAAAAGAGGGAAAAACAAAAAATCAGAAAGATCAACACGACTTCCACTAGGTACTTACATTACCCACTCAGACTCATTTTAAACTGTGTATCGGTTTGCTTTGTAAGTGTCTATATTAAAAATGTAACCCAGATGTGCTTCCCTTTCACGAGCACAAACACACCCACGGAGAACCGGAGGACGACCGTCTCTTCTCGCTCACTCAGCCCCCGCCAGCCTCTGCGCTCTGACCCGCACTGCGGTCGCTCCAGCCACCCCACCACCTCGCACACACACAAGCCGACACCGCTGCGAAGGGCCGAATGTCCGGTCTTCCCAAAGCTGCTTCCCCTCTCCCACTCCCCGGTCACTGGGCTCCAGAACACCCTGGGCAAAGGGAAACCTGACTGTTTAACCAACACAAATCGAGTGCTTTCTATGTGCCAGCCAGTATCAAAAGTCCCAAATCCTCGCCTTCCTGCTACCAACACACTGGGGACAAGGCTAATTAGCAAAATATGGGAAACTATGGGCTATGTCAGATGGTGATCTACGGCTGTGGGGGAAGGAAAGAAAAGGAGGGCAGGGACAGGAGTGGGGCGGGCCTGTGAGGTATCACCGGGTTAAACAGGGTCATCGGAGAAGCCCTCTCTGATCGAGTCAACGGTGGGGCGAGTTCTGAGGGAGCTGGGGCGTGAGCCACGTAGGCCCCTGGGAGAACACTCATCTATCTCACCATCCACAACGCGGACACTCAAAATAAATACGGAGCAAAGCAGAACCTCTTAGCTAACTGTTGTTCAAGTAAGCACAGTGAAGGAACTTCCGCTCCCTCCTCCTAGCCAGCACCAGCCCAGTGCTCCAGCACTGAGGGTTCGGAGATTTAATAATACGCCACAGTGATGGCTCAGTCTCACGAAAGACATCAAGAACAAATTAAAAAGACACATGATAACTTGAGGGGAAACCATACGTCTCAGAGAGAAAGGATCACTACCCCTACCCTTCCAAGTCCTTCCACAAAGAGTGGAAAGACCAATAATATTATGGAAAAATGGGCTGAACATAAAGAATAGAAAGGTCTCTGAAAAATACACAAATTACGCTGTGATGTATGAGAAGATTTTTGCCTTCCCTTATTTCTGGAGAAAAACACAGCTTACAGTGCACAGAGAGGACCTCGCCTAGACTAAGACCGATCGCCTGAGAGTGGACTGCCTCTCCGCCCTGGACAAGCAGAGGGCCAGAGAAAACACGCTGCGGGGTCCGCACCCCGCAGAGCGGGCGGCACAGCTCCATCGCCCCTGGAAGACGGGGGGCCAGAGGAGCCGCACACCTGCCCCCGCCTACCGCAGTGAGGGGGCGTCCAGACCAGTGCAGAAAGAAGGGGCCCAGTCAGAGCCTGCTGGTCATGGGGAGCTGAGGACAGCAGAGCCAGGAGTTCAGGGAGGCCCCGGACGGCCGCCCCCACCTCTGGGGCAGAGCACCAGGGGAGGGCACTACAAACAGAAACAGAGGTTGAGGCCTGGGGGTGTACCCAGTCTTCGCCGGGAGAAGATTAACCAGTGAAGCAGGTGCGGAGCTGGCACAGGTGATGGGATCAGCGAAGGCAGTGACACAGCTGCTGTGAGCGTGCTCCCTGGGCTCAAGAAGGCAAGAAGAAAACACAAACACGATGAGCACAGGAATAAAATACACAGATGAGACCTCAATGGAGCTACTATTAGACATGAACACTACATAAAGGAAAAACATACTAACAGGGGGTAAAGCAGATTATCCAGGGGTGAGCAACAGTGGGTTTACAGTCGTTTGTATGGAAAAATAACTAATAGACTGAAGAACAAACTCTGTGTTTTATGTACTCACAACTCTAAACCTGCTTCTGCCCACTCCTGTATATTACAGAAGAAAAAGATCAGTGAATCTGATAACATAGCAATACACAATATGCAAAATAAAATGAGAAAACAAAGACAGAAAAAGCACCGAGCGTCAGTGGCCTGTAAGACAGTGCCAAGCAATCAGAAACAAAATGCATGTAACTGGAGTCCCAGAAAACAGAAGGTGCGGAAGGGTAAACGATGTATGAAGAAATAATAGACAAAATTTTCCAAACACGATGAAAGTGAACTCGCAGTCCCAAGAGTCACTATAACCCTCAAACAGGAGAAACAGAAAGTAAACTATTATGAGGTGTGCGATTATCAAATTTGTAAAAACATCCATGGAAAGAGAATTCTTCAAAACCGCAGACAGACGCACAACATACACAGGAACAAAGAATGAGCAAACACTCTCCATCAGAAATCACACAACAGGAAAATAACAAAGGTCCCGAGGTGAGTCCCCAATTGGCACTCGAGCAGCCGTTTCAGAGGGATCAACGCCACACTGATATGAAAGGCCAGTGATGCCAAGGAGAACACTGGGCCAGGATTGTGGTGCTTCCGTGTAGGGTGATGCCCTGATTCTGGGAGAGCTGCCATGCCATGGCCAGGTCCACAGCCACGGCCGCCCCTGGCACAGGGCTCAGCAGCTGCCCCACCTTTATCTCCTTATGGAGTTATACCGGCTGGTGCTCCCCCGGTGCTCCCCGCCAAAGTGAGACTGTGGAAGCAACAGTGTCTCCTCCCTGGGTTCCGAACTCCACCTGGGACTCGTCTAATGTTTCACTGGGGCCTATGGCCTCTTTTGTTATGCAAATGAATTGTAACATGGAACAAACCACATTTGGTCACAGTACAAGGGGGGACCCCAAAATCCCAAAATTATCTTTCTGGAAGCCTTGTAGTACAGGCTTCCCCCAACTAGGTGAGTGTTCTAGGAACCCATCTCCATCAGTGGACCAGCTGGTGTTGTTGTGAGAGGCTGCATTCAGCTTCAGTGAACTTTTTTTTTTGAAGACTCTTTTGACGCTTTGCCCACTCGTGACAGGAGATTTATGAGCACATCTGTCCACAGGGAGCTGAGTGTTCAGTTTTTGACCCAAAACAGAATAACCCCTGTGCCCCACCCTGCCTAGTCACTGGATCTCACCTGCACTGACTTTTTTTTGTTTCCCAGATGAAAAATGTCCTCAAAGGAAAATGTTTTGCTCATATGGAAGAGGTGAAACAAACAAATAAAAACAACCCCAGTAGAAGCACTAAAAAGCATCCAAACTGATGAGTTCAATAACTGTTTTAGGCAGTGGGAAAAACGTCCTGATTGGTGTGCTGCATCAACTGGAGAGTCCTTTGAAGGTCACTGATATTTCAACATGTGAAAATAAATACCCAATTTTTCTGAATAAATTTTGGGGGCTTTGCCCCCCCCCCCATATATTCTCATGTTACAGTAGCAAACTCTCTTTTCACTAGTATTTTACTTATAATTTCAGTATCAGTATGTGGTCAGATTTGTCTTAGTTTCCTTTTGGGGGAATTTAGCATTACTGCTAGTTATCTTGTCTTAGAAGCAGTCTGAATGCCCCCCCGCCACACCACTGTCTGATGATTAAAAGAGAATTAGGACTTCAGGTTGCCTGTAGAAAACCTCTTCAACACACAACTTTACTAGCACTTTTATTAGAGAGTAATTTTCCTAAACTCTAAAAAGTAATTACAGCCTACTGTGTTTTTCTTCCTTCTCCTTGGGTCAATTTTATATCATCCTTAAAAAAAAAAATCCGTTTCCAAATAGATATAGCCACATTTAAGACTTAAAAACCGAGAGTAAAACGTTGAGAAAAGACGTGTAAGAGACATGGAAACAAGAACGCAGAAGCTGGACTGGGCAGCGTAAGCGAAGGGAAAAGGAACACAGCTCGGTAAACACAGCGGCCTCCCAACAAAGAGGGCGGCACGTTTTCCAATCCCTGCACCCTATAGAGCACCCTCACGGGCTCTGAGACACAGCTCGGCTGGTTAGGAAATGCTTCAGTCACATGTTTTTGCCCACCCAAACTCCCCAGCCGTTGAATCATTAGCTTTGGAAATCGCATGTGGTCGAAAAGAAACTCGTCAGCCTCATTCCTCTTCGGTTGTGCACGACCTCCTTTCTTCCTTTCTCCCCTTGATGTTTGCGAAATCACTCCTGCAATCCCTAAAAATTCAGCACATTCTATCCGGAAATTTTCCTAAAACATGAGCTCTTTTCACCTCCAGGTTCATGTTTTCATTCATTCTGAACAAGTTTACTGTTCCTTTTTAAAACAGTCTGCACTTGCATGGCTGTTGTCTTCCCTGCACAAACCCGTTACAGCTTCTCAGGCTGTTACTCCTCCTCCTCCACTGCCTTTATTTCTCGGCCCACTACCTCCACATTCCATGCAATTTCCTCAAGCTCAATCTTAGCTTCCTGGTCACATTTTCTATATTGTTTACTCCTTGCTGCTCATAATAAATTGTGTTCTGTGAGCCAATGTTTCTGCTCTTCTTTACCCTCAGCTCAGCCACTTTCCCTTTTGATGTACTACCTTCCTTTTGTTCTCCCACTACCCCCGCCCAGATGTCATTTGCAGTTTAACTTTCTTGGCAGTTTAGAACTGTTTAAATTTTTTTTCTTAGAAGAATGAAATTCTTCCAAATAGTGCTTATCAGCTTTCTAATGCTGAAATATTTACATATGTTTCATGTTTGTGAATTTGTATTCTGGTAATTCTCATTTGAAGAGGAGGAATTCTCTCTGGCTCTGCCTTTCAAACAGAAACGCGGACAGTGTCTCCCAGATGACCGCACACTGGACAGTCCTCTTACAAGCCCACACCAACGTCCCCAGCTCAGGCTGCACCGGCACCGTCAGCAGGCTCAGTGGCATGGAGGGGGCCTGGTGGGCGCGGGCCCCATCCCTGTGTCACCTCTCTCCAGCACTGCTGAGACTCCTCCAGGGGCGAGAGCCAGCCCCACTCCAGCGATGGCTCCAATCCACGCTGCACGGGGCCTCTCTGTGTCTGCACATAAGCTTACTCTGGGGTCGGTTAGACTCCAAGACAAGATGAATCAGAATGATACCCAAAGTCACCACCATTTTTGTTTAGTGGGTCAGCGCATACTTTTTTCTGTTCCTGCAAGTTGGTAATAACCTTGCTTCATGATTCTGGTAGAAGATTTGTTTCTCCTTTTTAAGTAAAACAGGTCAGCCCAAAGAAAACCAGCATGACCACGCTCCCTCTCCTTCAGGTCTAGTGCAGCTGAACCGAGGCTTCCCTCACTCCTCTCCAATGGCCCACGTCTCGGCCCCTCCCCTCTGCGCTGGCACAGACAGAGCGCACACCCGACACTGCTGTGCACGCCAGACGCCGGGCTCACCCAGCGTCGGCGTGTTTTTGTTGCAGCGTCCGCTTAGACAGCCGTTTCCATTGGTTCTTGTAAATTATTTTGGTAAATTCGGAAGAAAATAATGTAATAAAACATTTACCTCATCGTTTTTTTCCAACATCAACTCACCCAATTCAATGATCTAACACACAGACTCGCCTACACACCTGAGCTCCTGGAGACACGCACCGCGAGTCACTTCCCTGGGGTCGGGCGGCGTGTGCGAACACAGGGGCTCAGCCTCAGTGCACTCTCCTCTGAGAGACGCGTGAAACACACCCACCCACACACCGAGCACTTTCCACGCATTTCCGTTCCATATGACAGTAGCGTGTGCTTTAAAATACCAGTGCACGTTCCAAAATGCTGACCTGTCTACCTTCATCTTGCAGTTCTCCTGCAGAAAAATCAAACACTTTTTTAATATAGAAGGTACTAGGAAAGACAGTGTAGAATGAAAACAACGATCTCCAGTATGTAAATCACACTACAATTTGTTCGAAACTCTAATTAAGACAGAAACTGTGCTATAATACATATGGTACCACAGGCACTGCCGACACGCAGGCCGAAACTCCAGTCTCCACCCTGCTACTGGCTGACTGAGTGACCTGGAAACACCCACTTCAAGAGAGCATTCAACTCCTCACGTGCAAGGCTAAGACGCTGCGTCCTACACTTCCGTGAACATGACAAGGTCTAAGTGAGGTAGTGCAGCACTGGGCATCCCGCACATGGTATGGAGGTGTGTACAGAGCTCACACACACAGTGTGCGAGGGGGCGTGCGCTCTGATCGCCAGTCTGCACACGAGAGTGAGAGCACCACGCCCAGTGGAGGCTCACACCTCAAGCTCCCTTAAAAATTAAGAAATCAGTCCTAAACTATAGTTTCTTATTCTGGCCAAGGAGACTACTGTCACAAAATTGTGGTGCGTTTCACTCATCATTTAATTAATGCCTTTGTCTTATCTACCAATACTTTTAAAATTAAGTCTCCATGAACAGAAAGGAGTAACAAAAATGAACCTGAGGCCCTCAGAGAATGTCCACACTGGGAAGCTACCACAACTAACCAGCTGGTGGCTACGCCAGAAGCCCCAAGGCAGAGGCCAAACCAGCCACCAGAGCCTGATGACGTCCCTGACGACAGCATCAGGACCGACTCTCAGGGTCTGACGCTCCCCAAGGACGGGGGGGGGGGGCGGGATGTATACGGAGCACGGCAAGCAGGGATCCATATGAAGGAAGACTTACTATTTTGAGCTATTACAGAACCTTGACCAACAACCAACCACTATTAGAGATTCCCAGAATAAATACAAGTCCCCATTCTTAGAAACACTGGAACACACACGCATACACATCACACACACACCAAGTCCCCTGCCTCCCTGCATCAAGGAAAGCACCATTTCGGAACCCTGGCGACCCAGCCCTCGGATCACCAGGAAAGAGGGGAGCGCAACGCAAAGTCCTACGGAAGTCCCTCTGCAGCTTCCACTGGCTTTAGAGCCATGCAATACATTCATTCTGTGTCACAATGTAGCGAAGGACTGCTTTACTACCAGATTGTGGCCACTGAAATACTTAAGTAAAATTAACGCTTCAGAAAAAAATGACGTGCACCCCACATTTCCATGAATCTTCTAAAATACCAGGAAGCGCTTTCCTCCAGAAAATGAGACTCTAAAGCAAACATTATCAATTTAAGATAGCCTGGACGCTGCTTCCTCGAAGTATAAGGTATTCCTGTTACGTAACTCAAGAAACAGTGAATTACTTTTCTATTTTCCAGAACATTTATCAGAATAAACTTGACTCACGATCTGATGTGCGGGAAATCCTCTTCAATTTTGCTTCCTGTGTTTTTGAAAATTTGGAGTGCAGCTTCTGCTACTTTTTCATCGTCCATTTTCAAACACGCCAGGAGAGATTCAAATGTTTCAGCAGAATGAAACGAGATGGGATGTGTAAATGAGAGCACCTAAAAAAGCAGTCATGAGAGTGATCTGTAAACCCTTTTCATCTCTACAATATAAATCTAAACTATTATGTAGTAGAAATACAAACCAAGTACAAAAGTAACCGTGCTAACAAGTAAATGAGAGCACTGTAACATTTAAAATGTGCTTAAATATGTAACAGGAATATTCTTAAGACTGTATAATCCAAATAACTCATTTTTTCAAAATTAAATTGCTAATATAATTTTACTTAAAATAATTTAGATTTCAGTTTATGTTTTATTTTTTTAAGGGAAATGAGGGTATAAGAAAAAAGGACAAAAAAAGAATTTAATAAAATATCTCTATTCCTCTAAATAAAGGTCATTAGAGTAACTAACAAATAACATTTTGGGGGGAAAAGTAATCTAGGGAAGTAAAAAAACACTAACTAGTAAAAGATGTTACAAGGTTACAATAATCAAGTGGGCATGGTACTAACATTAGAAGAAACATAAAATAGAAAAGGAAAGTAATAAATAGAGCATAGTACATATAGAAACTTGGATTGTACAGAGTATAATAAATTATAGAGAAAACAAGAGAAGATAAATGAGAATGAATAGGATTTTTAATAAATAGTCTTGGTAAAACTGGGTAGTTACTTGGAGAAAATCAAATTGGACCATCCCCCAAAACATACAGTTTTGAAATAAATTTCAGATAGGTTTTGTTTCAAGATTTAAAAAACAAAAACAAATAAAATTCTTTGAAAATCATGGGACTTATTTTAAAGCTTAACTGGACTCAAGTGTGGAATGTAAAAACAAGCAAGAAGTAGAAAAATACAGTATGTATGAAGGGCAGAATAAGCAGTCATTTGGAGACGTGCGGCAGACGCACAGGCAGACAGGGACAGCAGAGCTGGAGGGAACGGAGGAGAGGCCGCCTGCGGGACGATCTCACGATCTCACGCGGGGAGTGGGGGTGGGAGGGAGAGCCGCTGGAGGCGCTCCGCATCGGCACTTGGGCTCTCCGCTGGTGCTCCTTTCCCAGCACGCTCTACAGCGTCCTCCACACTTACGAACAATGCATTTGGGTATCGAGTATGTCCGATAAAACAGCAGGAGAATTAAAAAGCTCACTTAAATCAGGTAAAAAACAAACAAAAGACTGAGATGTCAGCAGAAAACGAATAGAGAACACAAATAGTGCATCCAGCACAGAGAAAACACTGATGACTGACATAGGGAAGGTGCACCTTGCTAGTATAACCTCTGCAAAGAACTACACAAGTTAAAAGCTTATTTTTGCTCATAAGATTAGGAAATTTCTTAAGAACCTTAGTAAAAGATGTCAGGGATATTTACCTTAGTAGTGGTAATAGGCATAAAATTTAAAATATGTAAATATCCAGCAACAGAGAAATAGATGGAAGCATTATGACATTCCAAAAGTGAATCACTACTTCAAAACACATTTATCATTTTCACTATGAACCAGACACTTCACGAAAAACCCATGTGCGTCATCTCATGTCGTCGTCAGTGAGGTGAGTACTGTTATGATCACCGTGCATGAGACGAGGGCATGAGGGCGAATCACTGGCCCGGAAGCACACGCCTACTAAATGACAGCTAAAAATCAGGTGTTTTTAGACATTCTTAAAAAGTCTTAAAAAACACTAAAAAACAGAGCTTGTATTTTAATAAGAAAGAATAGCCAAGATATAAAATTGTACATTCAGTCTGATCTGAACTCTGTAAAAATTAAAGATTAAAAGGAATGAAAGAAACTAGGATTTATGTATGACTTATGAATGTTGCTCTTTATAATTTTACATTTACTAAGTTGTCACAATTAACCAATATTTTTATAATCAGTATAAGGCAGTAGTACATTAGCTAACAAAAAATAAAATGGAGTTTGAGAAAGAATTTGTCTCCTTCCAGGACAGGGCAAGCACCTTCCTTGCTCATTAGTAATGAAACCTTCAAATTAGAACCCACCATTTTAACATAATTAATACTAAGCTATAATATACAATTTAAAACTAAAAACATTTAGCCCTGGCCAGGTGGCGAGGTTAGTTGGAATACTGTCCCTGTACACCAAAAAGGTTGTGGGTCTGATCCCTGGTCGGGGCACAAATGGGAGACAACCAACCTGTGTTTCTCTCTCTCTCAAATCAATAAACACACCCTCAGTTGAGAACTTAAAGAAACAAAACAAAACACAAACCCTACAAATACATTATTGGGTTGGACAAAAGTCCATGTGGTTTTTTCCATAAAATAAAAGACACATTTTTCATTTTCGTGAATAATGTTATTGACTTATACATTTTTAAGTATGTCGGCTATCTCCCATGTGGTATAAAGTTGACTGCTCTTAACCAATGTCTTGATTTGATGACATCAACGTCACCTGGTCCACCCAACCATGAGCATCGTCCAGCGAGAACTTTCCAGCACAGAACTCCGCAAACCACTCTGACACGTCTCATCAGTCGCAACCCCTTCTCCATACGGTGTAGAGATCTTTTGTGTGTGTGTGCTTCAGTTGTGTTTTTTACTTTTCTTAAAATAATAAAGCATAATATGCCAGAAATGCTGCGTATTTTCTTCCATCTTCAATATTTTAAAGTGACTACACAAAAAATCAATTTCGATAAGATTTTTTTGAAAATGCACGCTGATATGGCAGCTGTCATAATACCATCTAACAGAATTGTTTCAAATGAAGTTAAAGACAACTAAGTGTTACTAGACCCATTTTACGGAAAAACCACATTTTCTGGCTACCCCAACCCCTAGAAAGGATGGAGAAAATCTCCCTCTAGGTTCCATCACCTCAAGGGGCACGCTTACCTTCAGCAGTTCAAGGCCTGCCCTGATGGCCTGGTCCGTCGGAACGCCCTCATCTTCATCGTCTGCCGTCCCATCAATCGATTTGTTCACTTGCTTAATGAGAGCACTAAAGAAAGATTTTTAAAAAAGAGTCATTTTTAATTGTACCTTATTAGTAATGCCTAAAAAAATCCTAAATATTTTCTAGACAGTCCACATCCAAACCATATACAAATATGATTTCCCAAACATTACTGCAAAACAAAAACTGTATTTTGAGATGTTTCTTTTCAAAACCAGTAATTTCTTTTGTCCATTCAAATGAGTCAAGCTATTATTTCATTTGCTGTTTATTAATGTCGTCTATATTTTTATTCTTGTATTTTCCATGGAAGGCTTATGCCCAAACACATGAGTGACAGAGGTTGTCTAATTATCTCAAGCTGACGCCTTCTCAGTAAAAAGAAAACACAAGCTGACAGAAAGGGTAAACGACAACATTAAGCTCTTCTGGACCATCCCGTAAGCACTCCTGTGTGGCAGGCGCGCCCAGGCCTGCCGCTGCTGAAAGGTGTGGGAAGACCCAGGTAACAGACACACCGTGATGTCTCTCCCTGGGACAGTGACACAGATCCAAAAAGAAACGTTTCATCATCTTCTTCTAAAAGCAAGCTTATGTTATCTTTAACACAAACATTTGTAAATGCATTATCAATTATCTAAAATAATTACACTGGTATTTTTTCTTTATAAAAAAACACAAACACCAGGTTAAAAACATAACGTGTATCAAAATATGGGAAAATTCATTATTCAATGGCCTCTAGTAACTTTACCAGATCTGCATTTCTGCAACAATGTTATGTACTCGAATTTTAAGGTCAAGCTAGGAGTCTAACGTATTTGTCTCCCCTGCAGGAACCTTTTATATTTATCATCTCCTTAACAGCTGGTATCTTTGAGGATATTTTCTCTCCTTTTCTACCCGGTTTCCCCAGTGAACCGATTCTCATGGCTCTAACTGCCCCAGATAAAAGCCTTCGGCCTGGACCCCAAGCCCTGATTTTCAACAGCCCCGAGGCTTTCTTGCCCGGAGGTTACTGCGCAGGAACCGGAGTGTCACACATCAGAGTAAAGGCGTTGTTGAAGAGCACGCAGCTCTCGGTCCAGTGAAGACAAGCCAAAAACAAAGCAGACATATAAACAATGTGATACTCGAGGAATAACGACTAGGAAAAAAGCCAAGACCAGAAGTAAAGTTCTTTTACCAAGAGTAGTTAGGAAAGATATTTCTGAAAAGGTACAACTGAGCTAAAAACCTAAGAACAAGAGCTACACATATAAAAGTCTGTCGGTAAAAGTATCGACCAAAAAAACAAAAGAAATCAACTAAAATTATGAAAAAAATACTAATTTCTGATAATCAGTAGTGCTTTTCTATGTCAGCCAAAGGCACCTAAACTATAGAGGGAAGAAAATCTACTTACAAATGACAAGTCAAATATATAAAGTAAGAAGGTATAAATAGTTTTAAATGCACAGAATCTATATATAAATTCTAAAATTAGATGAAGGCTGCATACAGATTCAAATAAATCAAGGCAAGTATTTCCCTAAGAGGGAAATGCAGTATCATACAAGAGACATTTTTCACTAAATCTCTGAATATCTCAAGGGAACACAACTTGGTGTGGGATAAGATTCAACAAACCCATTTTGTGGCTCATCTGAAAAATAAATTAACATCTGGGAATAACCTCTAAATTTTAAGGGGGAAGGACAAAAGAACTTTGTTAATGAGAGAAACATGTACAATAAAAACCTCAAAACACCAAGGAACCCAAGTGACAATGTAGTAAGAGTCCAAATCATGTAAGAATTTATGCTGTAATAAGGAAATATTTCAAATAAAACGGGAAGGAACACCATTTTTTCAGCAAGTGGAGTTCATACAAGTAGCTAGCACACACTTGAAAGGATGAAGCTCTACTCTACCTTACACTAAAATAAATTCTAGAGCAATTGAAGATTTAATGTCAATGAAATCACTTAATACTAAAAGCAGGAAGAAATAAAAGACAATTAATAGATTTATTTATACAATTTAATATTTAGTAATGTCAAATACAAATGTTAAAGTCAATCAAACTGGGTTAATAGCCTTATTTTATAAAGCATTCTTATAATTAATAAGAAAAAGACCATTCTTCCAAGCCCCTCATAGAAAAATATAAACTTCAAATAGCCAATAAATACATGGGAGGGGGAGAATGTTCAACTCTATGAGTAATATATTTTATTTTAAAAGAGTGCCTACTCGGAGTGCCAGGGGGATGAGCTGCGATGGGGGTAAAAGGCAGAAAACTGTACTTGAACAACAGTTAAAATAAATAAATAAATAAAAAAGAGTGCCTACCTATTTTCCTGAATAAAGGCAAAGACTGAAAATAATAAAGCCACCAGTGGGAAGACTGAGGTGGACCGGACACGCCCTGGGTGTCGGTGGGGACCAAGAGCGGGACTTCTGGAAGCTCAGCAGTGGGCGGCCTCCCCAGGCGCCACCCGCCGCGCCCCAGCCACGGAGCAGCTGCCGGGCGTCTGTCTGACTCGCTGTCCCTTGTCTGCACAACCAGAGCACCAGCATCTCTCGTCTCATCAAGTTAGGAAGTAATGAGAACAAACGCGTAGAACACTCAGAGTCGTCCCCGGCGCACCGCACACACTCCCCGCCTCTACCTGCGGTTGTGACCTAAGCCTCCACACACCTTCTCCACCGCTGTGAGCCAACCACAACAGCTAACGCCAAAGACCTGTTTCGTTCCTCAGCCCCTCTCTCACTGTCTGTAGTACCAATTATTCCTGAAAACTTTCTTCATCCTAACTTTCAAAACATTGCAAAAGCCCAGCGATTCTCAACCAGCGTGCCGCAAGGACCTGTAAAACACGCAGAGCCTGACGATGGCGTCGAGGCACTGCCTGCTGCCCCTCAGACTGTCGGGTAAGAAGATGACAACAGCCAACACAACAATAGCCATCAAGCGTGAGTGAATCAAAACTATACCTGGTTTTTTTTTGTTAGATCAGCAAAATATACATTTTGTTGGTGTGCAGAACATTTGTAATTGGTTTGTGTGTGCCACGAGATAAAAAATGGTTGAAAATGGCTGCAATCACCTGACCTCCGAATGTTTTCCTAACGTAGGGTCCAGTCCACGGTCTCCGGATCCTCTTACTCCTCTCTGCGCACCCTCTGCCCCGAGGGGAACCCGCCGTCCGTCCGCGTCGCGTTAAGCTCGGTTTGCCCCGATGTTTCACGAAAACGAGGGGCTGCCTCCAAGGAAGCAGCACGGCCGCTCCCGCCTCCTTGCACACCAGCCCCCTTCACTTTCTTCGAGGTCTTACTATTCTCTTCATCATTTGGGCCCGAACTCTGGCGCCTCAGATGCTCCCTTATCTTTACTCCCCATCTTCAGTAAGAGGACCTATTGTTTTTCGGTTGTTCCTTAAAAACCCTTTGTTTTAAAAAAAGAGAAAGACTCCTTTCCGCCCCATTGCCTTTGCCCACACACAGCGCAGCCAGGCCTCGGCGGGGTGCCCTGTGCCCCCGCCGGCCGCGCATCCTCCGTCCGCGGTTCTGCACACACCGAAGGGTCAGGTCAAAGCCCTGAAGTCAGGTTTTCAGTGCTGTCCCCACCTGGTCCCAGAGATGCTTAGGGCCGTCTCAGGACACTCGACCGCCTCTCTGTGCTTCAGTGCAAACAGACGGCGCGCGCGTCTGCCTTGTCCTCTCGGGTCCAGTGAGAGCGTGGCCAGGGCGCCCCGCTCCACGCCCAGAACACTGCCCTTCCCGTCTCTGCAGAGACAGAGTCTCGCCCAGGCTGCCCTGAGAGGAACCCTGTCACTCATCGGACGCTGCTGCACCAACTGTATGGAACTATGGCATGATCTCCTGGGTAAGCCTCTTCATTGAGTCACTAGGCAGAAGCTGATGAAAAGGGCAGGAGTATGAACATGCTTTGCCAATGCCCAACAGGCAACGCCTTGAAGGGAGAAGGCACGTAAGCAATTAACTAACGAAATTCAGTCTGATTCAGGCTGCTCCTCATACTGATGAGGAGAGTTACAGTTTTGTTTTTCCCCAAACTACACAACCCCTTCTTCAAATGAAAATTGGTACAAGAGGAGTCAAAAGTGACTAACAGATATCCAAAGTTGGGCCTCCCTGCGTCCTGTGTCCTATGTCCTACGTCGGGGAAGGGTAGGCAAGTGGAGTGTGGGCCAAGAGCTGCACCCTATCCCTATCCCCTTGACGCCCAACGGAAGTCCCCAAGGGGCTTCACTGGGCACAGGAGGTACCACCGGTATTATTTATTTTAGGTTCTAGGGCACTTCTGAGCGATATGACTCATGACTAATACTAAATCGGTATGCCACACACATACATACATATATAATAATTAGCTCGTTTTCTAATCAGTGGAGACACTTTAGGAAATAGTTGAACAATAAAAAGAAAATGGTCTCCAAGATGTCACAGTAATATCAAAGCTGAAACTTTAAAGGACGGTTGCTTTAAAAATAACACCTTCAGTTCTCGGGTGTCTGTAAAATCACACCACGTTCCTCTGCAGCACGCTCACCCAGTTTCTTCTTCCTGAGCGGGGGGTGCCATGGTTTGTCTGCACCACCCAACACACACAAGCTGACCCGAACGGGAATTCCCGGCACAGCGGCAAGAGACAAAAACGAGGCTCGGGCTGATAACTGCTCACACAAAATAGAGCAGTATTTCAAATTAAAATAAATAAAACCAAAGATACACAGATGAGTGTGCATACACACTAATGGACACACACACCCGTGCACACATGCACATCAGGCCACTGTGCGCACACATCAGGCTACACAGGCGAGCGCCTTGGCACAGGAGGCGCTCAGCAGTGACCGCCCGGCTGAAGCACGAGTGACACACAGACACGAACCCTACCTGATGGACTCGGCATCTATGTGCACGGGAGCTATCCTCTCCAGGAGAAACTTGACCATTTCCAGGAACGGGTTTGTAGGCTGCTTGGGGTTGCCCAACTTCTTAGTGATTTCACGCTGTAATGCAGATTTTTAAATATTACAAAGGTATGTTTAAATAATTACATCAAAATGTTAAGAACCTACTGTAATTAATACCATGTAGTACTGGTGCTAGAATAAATGAAGCAACAGAAATTGAACAAGTCCAGAAAATAGACGAGGTTAAGAATTCAGCATATGAGACAGGTAGTATTTCAGGGAGGGAAAAGTTAGATTATTCAGTATATTATATGAAATAACTGAACAGATATTTAGAATGAAAACAGAGTGAGAGTAAAAACCTTACACCAAAAGTATTTTAAAAGGATAAACACAAATACTGAAGAATAAAACCGACAGTTGGGGGACATACAAACTAAATTTAGCAAACGCAATTAATTACTAGGGGAACTGGATGAGCTCTGGATTTTTGAACCTCACTGTGAAGGTTCCTGTTTTGTTAATTTGAGAGGGAGCCAAGAACTTTTTTTTAAGCCCCTTGGAAGACACAGGGGCAAGAGAATAATAAAAACTGACATTCAACTGACTTGTAATATAGAATGGAATTTTGTAAGCAGGACACCAAAGACAAAATCCTTGAAGAAAATGCTGATAGACTCAGCTAGATAAAAATAAAATAAAATTATGGCTACCCTATATACTTCAAACTAATTTAAAAAAACTGAATACAAACTGTAATTTAAAAATAAAATTTAAATTAAAAAAGCTACAGTATGTAAGGGACATCATAAAATGAAAGGGCAAACTACAACTGACAGAAAATCATTTGTGGCCTAATTACTACCCACTGCCATAACAGACTAACAAATCAGTAAGATATAAGACAATTCCAGGTAAACAGGCAAAGATTAAAAACAGAAAAGAAATACGCACAAAATGAACATGAATAGCTAATACATCCAGAGAGAAAAAAGGGTCAAATGAATAGCAACTGAGAAAGAGAAATCTTATAAAAATAACTTATGCTTTTGTATGAGTTTTGTTTCTAACAATGAAACTGGCCAACACTAAATTTATCCTTCAGAAATAATCAAGACTGTATACAATTATACTTAACCATAAAGACATTAAACTGTTCTTTAATCAAAACCTGGGAGAAAACCTACATGTGTCACGAGTGACCTGCACGACAGAGTACGGCACACGCACTCAGCGGCACGCTACACTGCTGCGATCGACGCAGGACTGCAAAGGACTGAGACCGTGCGTGAAACGCACGGAGAGCTCTGCGTGTGTGCAGATCAGCGACAGTCTCTGCGGGGGACTAGAGCGCATCCGTGCTGTTGTTCTGGTGACTTTTCTGAACCTCACGCGAGGAACACAAAGCACTGTGTAGAAGGGGAGAGAAAAGGTGCGGGCGTTCCTTCAGACGCCCGCTCTCTGCAGCCGCCTCCTTACCACGCAGCCTTCGGCCTGTCTGCAGGAGCACGTCGGACTGACCAGCACTTCTAACTGCTTTCTTATTTTCTCATCATCTTCCAACACCTGTGTGAATTTCTTCATGAAATCCTGAGCCTTGCCAGGATCTGGCAAATTTCCTTTAATTAAAATAAAGTTCAATTAAAATAGAATTTAGACATTTCTCACATGAAAGATGAACATTTTCCATTATTTTTATTACCGATTAGCAATCCTAACTTAGTCCATGTGGGGGAAGACTGAACCGGCTCTTCCTAAGCACCTCCCTGCAGTACTGAAGGGCACTAAATGGCGACCTGACCAGGACCCACGTTGGCGCCCCCCGAGCTTGCTGCACACACTGGTCTCTTGTGACTCCCTACGAGAGACCAGCAGTTTTACCTTTCGGAAAGGAGCTCCTTGTACCCCGCCGTTTACTACTGAACCATCCAGACCAGGACACACGCAGGCATGCTGCCCGGCACGGGTACACGCTGAGCGGCATGTCCCAGGTGTCGCACTGCAGACACACCGCGATTGCACAAGAAGGGTGAGTCCTTGTAGAGTCCATAGTGAGGGCTGTATGTCTGTGTGTCAAAACACTTGTCACGGCTAATGAAATGTCACTCCCAGAATCTTTTTTTCTGGCTACTTAACAACTGTTACAGACGACCAAATAGATACTTCTAACAAAAATTATCATAAGAACTACGGGCTCTAATAAAAGTAGTAGAAATTCAAATCAAAATATATATAATTTTAAAATATAATTATATCTTTATATAATTATAGTAAAATATAATCATAGTAAGTGTATTCTTCAAATTCACACACGACTTTGAAACTGCACTTTAACTCCTGGGTGGACTGCTGAAGGTATGAAGAACAACCCCCCTAACTACTTCACTGACGACCTCTCCGTGGTGCTACAGCAGGAAAGGCCTGCTGCGCCGCCTCGAGTAACTCTGGGCAGCCCTTCACAGTTCCTCCAGGAGGCACAGGCACCGCGCTGAAGGCTGGAGTGAGGCCTGGCATCAACAACCGAAACCGAACGAGGGATGGGGATGGAGCGGGGGAGAGGAAAGGAGACGGAGCAGGGGAGAGGAAAGGAGACGGGGAGGGAGGGGCGAGCAGGAGCAGGGAACGCCCGGGGCGCCAGCCTCGCGGAAGGTCCCTGACCAGGGAAGCCTCCTTTCTACCAGTGCCGCTGACTCCTGCAGGACAGCAGCACTCCTCAGGACAGAATTTGGGGAATGCGGCGGAAGAAGACGGATGCGGGGCAGGGAACAGAAACAACACAGGAGATGACATCCTTTAGGGGTGTATCCACCCCAAGGGCTGAGGAGACAGTTATAGAAAAGCAGGAAGAGTATCACCTGCTGGAAATTACCCAGAGTGACCCAAAACAAGTTCATTACATTTAACTGCCCAGGACAGAGCTATATTTTGTTTTTAAAGCCCTACTCACTGAAACTCTTACCACTCAGCCCAAAACCCAGCGAACTAGGTCTTCAGTGCCTTAGCGTCACGTCCATACACTCAGTGGAACACTTGTGGACATCTCGGAAGACCATCGACCCCGTCCTCGTCACTGCCCAGTGGACAGCCCACAGGAGCTCCCCCTAGGCGGTTCCCCTTCCCTGCCCCGCAGTGCACGGCGCAGTGGCCCCCGAGGTGGCAGAAAGCCAAGGCCCTGCGGAAACGGCTACCACGGTCTCGCCCTCCACTGCACCACCGAGATGTGCTACACACTCCTTTCATCTTTACTGGTCAGTGCAACTAACATTTTATCTGAAATCACTGAAAGCAAAAAAGCAATTTAATATTTTTTTCAAAGAAGCCCTTTTGTAATTATTAGGTATATCTTTCATTCTAAACTTCGGCTCAAAATGGAATTAGCTTCAGAAAGATTTTCATTAGAGCAAGCAACACCAAAGCACAGATTCACTTTTAACAGTCAGCTAACGTAATACATTAAAGAAAATTTTTATTTATTTGCTTCTAGAGAAAAGAGAGAGGGAGAAAGAGAGGGAGGGAAGCATTGATTTGCTGCCTCTCGCACGCGCCCTGACCAGGGACCGAAGCTGCAGTTCAGGCCTGTGCCCTGACCAGGAATCAAACTGGTAGCCTTTTGCTTTGTAGGATGACCCCAAACTAACTAAGCCACACTGGACAAGGCAGTACTAAATTAAATTATTTCTCCAAAAAAAGTTATATAAACCCTTTATCCAGCTCTTACCCATATCAACATACAAGAGAAAAATTAAAATTGTGTTGTATGCAAAGTAAATAAAAATCAGGGAAAAAAGGGAAAGCTGAGACTGAACTGTCAAAAATATTAATCAAAAACATTTTTGTCTTTTTCTATATTGCCAAAGCCTAAAACAGAGCTCCATGAAAAACTTTAAATTATCAGATAGGGATGTTTCAACTAAATCTTAAATTTTACATATAGTATTTAAAATAACTTACTTGTAATAACCATCACTTTCGAAAATATGGCCTTGACACTGGCATCCGTCTGAGAAGCACAGAAAAAAGTACAAAATTAAAATTATTAGTAAAATAAGAGTAACTGTTATTATACTCTTCAGAAAACTCCACAAGCGCAGCCTGTGACGCTCCAGCCCACGCCCTGCCCACGCTGTGGGCTCCTCCTCCCGCAGTATTTGAACCCTGGACAGACTCAGTGAGTAGCGGAAGTGACGCACACTCCACGTTGTTGCCTCCCCCATCACCTGCTACGTTAAGTCACCTCCAAAACAAAAAAAGAACAGACAGAAGCACCAACCTTTGGGAAAGATATCATTTTTCTTTTTACTGAAAAAAACCAGGGCAACTAAATTTAGAAAAGGAACAAGATAACCTGAAAGGTGGGTTTCCAAATTTTTAATCAGATCTTTAAAAAAAAAAGTTGAAAAGTACAATTTTCCCAAGAGGGCTAGTTATGTGCTACAGCAGGATAATATTCCTGGTCCCATTCCAGTGGATGAATGTGTTCGCTACACTGTGCTGCAAGCAATACACTCTGTTAAGTCAGTGTATGAAAGATGTTTTAAAGAATGCTACTTTTATTTGTTGCAGCAGGTTAATGATATTTTCAAAAAACGTCATTGGACAACTGTGTAAAGTACAGAGCTAGAAAAACTCTGGGTGCAAGAAATAAACCAAGCACCCGAACACACACACCGTCCCTATTAAGAAGGCGCTTGCTGGGAGCAAGCGAGAGACACAGCGTAACAGTGGGTGAGAGTTAATTCCCCCAAACCTGGAACTGAAAGTATCTGAATTTGGGAGAAAAGAGGTGCTGCTGGGCTTTCAGGAAGCTGATCTAGATGAAAAAGAAACGTCATCGACAAAAGCACAATCCTGGAAATTACAGTCACTTCGAGGGACACGGAGCTAAGTAAGAATAAAATCTTGTTCAGACTGAATCATGAAGAGGGCAAAAAATACACACTAATGATTAAGTATATTGAGTCTTCCCAGCAAAACAGGAAGAAATATAAACACCCACAAGTTAAACACAGTTTCGTATTTTTTCTAACTCTAACTCTGCAATGCCACTACAGTTCTTGGTATAAAGTGACTATTGAGTAATTCCTGTGTTTACGGTGAGTGGGTTACTATAAATCACTCAGCCAGTGCTAGCTCACTGATGTTTACGGCACGTGGCCAAATGCACACCTAGCAGAGCTGGAAACTGTCCCCTCAGACCCACTAGCCCCACTCTAATGACATCTGTCCTGTGAACACGAGGTGCGCATTACCAGGGGTGGGGCACTTTCCAAACGGTGGCCTGGGAAAGAAGTGAAAAATAACGCCATACAGTATTTCCTGGATGCAACTGAAAATGACCAGGCACACAGCTTTTCCAGTGAATTATACTTTTCATATACTTACATCATTCTAAAAAACAAACAAACCTAGAATCATTCTAAAATGTCCAAAAAGTAAAATATATGATATGTGAACTGGATGACTACCCCCATTACATTATAGTTATGAAGACCAAGAAGAACATTAAAACTGCCATAATATTAATTGTAGTAAAAATACCAAGGTACTTAACTCTGCACATGCCAACTGTCTGAAACAACGAGGCCCTACGAAGACGACGGCAGCGTTTCGGTGCAGAAAGATCGGAGGGCAGCTGTACTCGACCACCGGCGCTCTCTCTCTCTCTTTTTTTTTCCATTTACAGCCACAACCCACCCCACCCCACCTCCCAAACGCTCCGTTCTGAGTGCACGGATGCACATTCTCTTCCTGTTAGGTACCACCTTTTGCAGATACAATAAATTTCAGTTTCCCCATGCAATAAGTCTCTTCAACATTTCGGTATTCTAAGTTAGAAATCACAGCTTTCAGAGTCAAAAACTCTTCCACTCAGAAACAGCTGCATCACACGCAGCAGCAATGGCGAAGACAAAACTTAACGTCGAAGGGCAACCTTTCGCCAGACTGAACTTACTTTGGGCTGCTTAATTAAGTCGAGCAAATCCTTTACTTGGTGTCTGAGCAGATTTTGACATTTCCACATTTCATTCAATGCTCTGAAAAATACGAACATGTAAATTTAAGTAACAAAGAGTAAAATCCTTCCAGAATATTCTAACTGCGTTACTTTTTTTTGAAGTTCGAATTACAAAAGGAGATGACAGAGATGAGTAAAGGCCACAGGACTTAGCAGCTGATGATGTGTGAAGAAAAGAGAGGCTTCTGCACCCCAGAAACGCATCGGCAGCGGCAGTTCTTCTCATGTGTGAGCGCCTGGAAGGGAGCCCACCCCGCGGAGCCCTCGCCTGACTGGAGCGCCACCCCTGCAGATGGAGGCGGGGGTCCCGCCCTGGTCAGGGCGCAGGGAGGAGCACCCCAGGAATGCACACTGAGTGAGCAAGCCACTGCTTCTGTCTCTCTCTCAAGCTCGCTATCAACCCCCACCCCTACCAAAAAAAAAAGATTTAAAAAATAGGAAAGGTCAATCGTTAACTAAAATATGTTTGTAGGTCAGGGTGCAGAGGTGACCCGTAGAGACAGTAAACCGGAGAAAGAGAGGTACATTTGCTGGAGATGGAGTGAGGTCCTGTAGAGCAGGCGGGACAAAAAGGAATCGAAAACGCGAACAGAAAGGAGTCAGTCCCGAGAGAGAGGGAGCATTTTTCCTCAGACAGAAATACAGTACGGACTGTATTGTGCATGTATGTAATATTTTGTATGATGTTATATTTTATACTTGTATGTTTCGGTAATCCTGTATATACGTGAATGTTTTTAATATGGTAAAAATTTTGATGTCCTCTTAATACTTTTATTGTTCTCAAGCAAAAATTTAACGCTAATAAGAAATCATACAGGTGCGCAAGAAAATATATCTTAACAGATATATTTTATTATCTGTTATATATTTAACACATATATATAACAGATATATTTAATATCTGTTAAAAATATTAACAGACAGCAGTTAACGTCACTGAAATGTTAAGTTATGGGGTGCCGGAACCACACGGATTCTACAGTTTAAAGAGGCTAGTTTCCAAGTCCGAGCGGCACTCCCACGACTGGGCCTGGCCGCCTGCATGGCGCGGACCTCCGCGGGGCACGCACGGGGCACGCACGGAGCACGGCCGCGGACAGCAGTGCGACACTGAACGTGGCACAGAGCGCGGCACACCCCTCCCCTCGCTGACAGGCCAGGCCACCGCAGAGGGTTTCCTGCTCCCGTCTCCTCCCTACCGCATGCTACCAAAGTACCTGTGGATTTTTTAAGAGATAAACTACTTTAAATACGGGCACGTAAACTCCTGCGGGAAGTTCCTTCCAACGGCGAACGGCACTGGCACAGCAGCCGTGCGGGGGCGCGTCCCACCCGCAGGTCATACTCAGAACGCCCGCACTTCACTGCCGTCAACTCACTGCGGGCCCACATGGCGTCTACGGGCGCGCTTTAAGAATGTAATCTTTAAAAGACACGTGACCATAACCAGAGGATCGGAAAACTAACAGCCGAGAGTCAGGAAATCACAAGGCTGATTTTCAAAGGCACAGCAGTCGTCCGCACACTACTCCCGAGCCCCCCGTCGGTGCATCTGCCCCACCCGCACACCGCACCACCACCCACGCCTTCTGCAGGGCCTGCGCTCCGGAACCTGCCTCCGCTTGGAGCGCAAGTTACTTCGCCTATTAGACACCCTCTTCCTGACTTAGAGATGAAATCTCCTGCAGTTCTATACCTTATTAGAAACTATTACCACTAGGGCCTAAATTAAAAAGGAATTACCATTTTTAATTGCTTACAAAAATCCATGTTAATCATGTTGAAAGCAGTACTTCCTTAAAAAAAAAACCTGCTGTACATCTTACTGACTGGCCATTTAAACAAAGTTTACATTCCATAAATTGTTGCCATCTAAAAAGTTATTTTTACCCATAAAAGTCATCACACGGAACAGACAGCAAGAGCGTCGGACATGGGAGACCTACTTCACAGCATTTGAGTCCAGCGTGGCGTACAGGTAGTACAAGCACTTCATCCGCTCCGCCGTCTCCAAGTTGTGGGGGACCATGTACTGGGCGAAGATCCGCTCCACCAGCAGTCTGCGGAGGGGCACACGGGCGCAGCCTTGGTTTGTTAAAGTCGGCACTGAATTTGTGTGTAAAATCAAAACACTTAAGAGAAAGATATGAAAGGAATTTCTGCTTTCTGAGTGGAGATGAAAGTTACAAATCAAAGAGTTCTCCCTGTGAAAATGGGGGCCAGTCAACAACATTACAATAACTATGTGTGGTGCCAGGTGGGTACCTGAAATATGGAGGGACCTTTTGTAAAGTATGATTGTCTGATCACTACGCTGTACGCCTAAAACTATTACGAAATAATGCTGAATGCAAACTGTAATTTTAAAAAAAAGAAAGAAAATAATAAGGGGGCGAAAAAGAATTTAGCTGGATGCACTAGAAATAGCACTGTACCCAGCTAAGATAACTACTTCTGCGTTAACTTTGGGCAAGTTATGTATCAACAAGTCAACTTTCTTACCTAAAAAATAAAGTGTTAGGAAAAACCACACCGGGTCTTTCAAAATGACAAATTCTAAACATCTGTAAACTAAAACTGTAACAAAATTTTTAAGATATTTCAAAGTTTCATAATGTCTATGAAGAAAAAAATCTTGCTAAAAGTACAAAAAAGGTTCTATTAAGTCACAATACAAATCCTTCACACATTGATGCTGCACACTCAGAAAGTCTAAAGACTTCAATTTTTATAAGATAATGACTACGAAATTGCTTAGAGTATAATGTTAACCTAAGACACTCAGTCTCTAGGATTTACAGGTCTCCTAACTAGTCAATGGTTAAGATACAAGTCTAACCTTACACTGGAATAGAAAAATAGAAAGATCATACTCAGATGTGTATTATACACAAACTTATAAATTGTGTTTTTAACCGAGTAGACATCATTTTTATTTAAAATGTCTATAATCCAGCCCTGGCTGGTGTAGCTCAGTGGATTGAGTGGGGGCCTTCGAACCAAAGGACCACGGTTCGATTCCCAGTCAGGGCATCTGTCTGGGTTGCAGGCCAGTTCCCAGCAGGGGACACACAGGAGGCAACCATACATTGGTATTTCTCTCCCTCTCTCCTTCCCTTCCCCTCTAAAGATAAATAAAATCTTAAAAGATTTAGAATAAACAAATAAATAAAATGTCTATAATCCAAAGGGTTTATTTTCATTTAAATCTTACTTGAAAAAATTTTATTTGAAAAATAATTGTGATCCTTCTATCACAATTACAAACTATGAAACAAAATGTAAATTATAATTATATACATTCCCACTTTTAAATATTATTGTTCTAAAATAATACATAAAAGTGAACACAAAAGCTGTATCCACCCGTAAAATTACAGGCACACCACCGCTTCGTTCATGGCTCTGAAGAGAAGAAAACCAGTCCCTCTGTACCTTTACTTCGCGCCATTAAAACTGAGGAAAGAGCTTAAAATTATAGAGAAAACAGTTTGCCCAGAAAGCAGATCAACAACAGTTATATAACCACCCAAAGTTTTACATACAGTCCCCTTGACTCACCGGTCATCGATACTATTTTGATAATATATATGTAGCAATTTGTCTTTGATCCATGAAATCTGCTTTGCAGCGTCTTTCCCAGCTGCTGACTGCAACGCGTACTTCTTATAAATCTGGGCAAGTCCCATCATGGCTTCTTTGCGTACTCTCCACTTAAAACAAAAACACAGGCGTTTACTTGTAACATAAAAATGCTTCCATTACATTAATTCAGGAAAGTCTAGGTTTCTAGTTTTTAGTAAACTTTACACAATTTATTTCCATCAAAAATAAGTGGGTGGATTATCAATGAATAATGAAAAGATAAAAAAACACAACTATCATTTAAACACACCTAAAATGTGAAATATAAATATATCAACATGCATAAAGAATTTCAATGCTTTGGTACCTATCTTAAACCCATCACCTACCCTAACAATAAGAGTCAACCACAATCTACAGAAAGTCATTTCGAACTGGTAGGGGAAGCATGCTGCCAATTTTTAAAGGCAAAGAAAGAGTTGACTGGATAAACTGTAACTTATCCCTCATAATTTTTTCCAAATTATGGTGTATATTAAGCATACTTACACTAAAAGTGTACGTGATATTGATATTGGCTTTATCAAACACTGTAAAGATACTTGAGGGTTTCATTTTATATATCTGAAAATCAAGTTCACGTATAAGAGAAATATATTCAACTACTTAAATACATATCGGCCCTGGCTGGTGTGGCTCAGTGCATGTAGTGCGGGCCTGGGAATCAAAAGGTCGCCGGGTGGATTCCCAGTCAGGGCACATCCCTGGGTTGTGGACCAGGTCCCCAGTGCGGGGCACGTGAGAGGCAACCACACAATGATGTTTCTCTCCCTCTGTGTCTCCCTCCCTTCCCCTCTTTAAAAATAAAGAAATAAAATCTTTAAAGCAAAATAAAATAAATACATATTGGCTATACTACAGTAGATCTGAAACTGCTTAATCATTTCAGAACGAATTCATTCTTTCACTCTATGTGGACACACGCTTGAGTCAGTCAGATGTCAGTGATGCCGAGAAGTCCATGAATCTGTGCAGAGTATTCGCTTTCCCTTTGCAGAGCATCACTTACAGCAACAGTCTTCCCTTGTTTCCCTTAAACTGCAGTAGACTAAAAATAGTCTTATCCATCCACCACATATGCATTGAAATACGACTTCAGAAGTCTTACTCATAAAATCAACTCAATTTGGTCATAAAAATTTCATCTCTTAACTCTCTGTCTTATCTCTCACTCTAATGCTCCAAACTGCTGTTTTTAGGAGAGATTAAAGATAGGTGCACTCTAATACTACCAAAAACAGAGATATCTTCAATTACATTTGGCACTCAACTAATATTTCATGAATGAACCAAGCAGCCCTAAAATGAACACAACACGATAATAAAAACTATGCGTGAACCATCACCCCAACAACACATGCTTGTCTCAATTCCAAACCACGCTGCAGGCCGTTTCCCCACCATGATACGAACCTCCCTTTCCTTCTTTGTGCCCCTTGGCCTTTTCTTTGTTCAATACCCCAACGAGACAGTCAGTAAAGACTAGTCCAAATTTACCAATTAAAACAAGTCATTCTGACACCCCCAGATTTGGAGGGAAAACGGAGCACGTCCTGCCCACCTACTCTGCGCCCACCATCAGCGCTATCAGAGAGAAGTCCGTTATGGAGACAGCGTAATCGAGCCTTCTGAGCAGCTACTGAAATACTGCAGTTACTTAGTCAAAGCTATTCACAGCTTTCTTTGCTAACTAACCCTTAAAAATATCCAATATTTTTTTATCCTTCACCAAAATTACCCTGAAGTCTAAGTCCCTCAGGTCCACACCATGGAAGGGAGGCGAGGCAAGGGCAGGGGAGGAGGTGAGCACTCCCTGAAAGGTGCCCATGACCCCGCCCAGGCCCCCGGGGAGCTCAAGCGCCCCCAGGCCCACTCTCCAGACCCAGCTCACTGGCGAAGCTCCTGGAGGCCCCGCAGGAAGGAACACTGGCGTCCTGGAACCTAGGCTAGAAGCACATCCAGTTTAGCTCAGCCAGACCGAAGGCGTGTTTCCTTCTCCTATTCCGTGGAAGTGATAATACCACCAGGTAAGGGACTACGAACCCATACCGGCATGGGAGAGAAAGAGGGCCAGCAAGGAGGGAGAAGCTGGGTGAGCAGCCCTTTAGGAAAGGCAGGTATCAAAGCCAGCGAACAAGCTAAGTATCTGACGGCCGCTGAAAGACACCTTACTTTTAGGATGGCAACAAACAATAAAGAAAAAGTAATAAAATTTAATGTAGCAAAAGTTAAGACCTTTTCATATTAAAATGCCTATCACCCCCCAGAAGGGATAATTATATTTAAATCTCAATATTTTCAGAGAAAATACTACTGAACTTCAAATACTCACAATGAAAACCTACACTAATTGTTCCTCCTACTCACCCGTTTGTCCAGAGTCCTCTCTCTCACAAAATTAAGCAGGTGATCGTTGACCAGAAGAATGTCCTTTTTAGCAGCTGTAACTATGGACACAATAACATCATGTCTAATAGCTTCCTCCGGGTCGTGTGATCTCACTTTAAGATACTCTGAAAGATAAAATTTTATTTGACTAAAATGGAACTTTAAAAAGTAAATGCTTTTTAAAATTGAGTTAAGACCTTTGAAAGTAAGGTCTTTAGCACAACAAAAGCTGACCCAAGGAGAACCTTCAGTGTTCCGAGTCAGCTGGGAGCAGTGCAGGGAGGGCGGGTGGGAGGCAGAACAAAAAAGGAAGGTCAGTCCCTCCACCCAAACAAAACAGGCTGCTCCCGACCGACCTGCAAACCCCCTCCCCATCGGCAGCTGCAGGGCAGATGCTTCAAGGGGCCCTAACCTCAGTAATTGAACAAAGCGTGTACATGAACCAAGCAGCATATCAACGCTAAATATTTCACCTTTGTGTTTTGTTTAAATGTAAAATATTCAAGACAAGTGTTTCCTCTAGGAAAGACTACAGTGCTCGAGGTTTCTCTTCTTCGGTCAGGGAACCCTTCAGCAAGGTGGCTGAGAGAACGAAACGGAGACACCAGCCCTCAGGAGACAGGGTCACAGACAAGACCACAGGCAAGTCCCCGAACTGAACTAAGAAAGACCAAAGGGAAGACAGAGGAGGGGAAACAGCTGAAACCGTGAGTGCCTATAAGAGGGTCTAAGAGGGTCTCCAAGTTAAGCAGGGGACTTCAGACCTGACCCTGGGAACGCTGAGAGAAAAATGAACCACCTTCAGTAATCACGCATTAGGCTTAAACAAGTCACACAACTGGGTATGAATTTTAAAAATAAAATATTCAGCCCTGGCCAGTAGCTGAGTTGGTCAGAGCATCGTCCTGACGTGCCGAGGCAGAGGGTCCGCTCCCTGGTCAGGGCACACACAGGAATCAACCAGCGAGTCCATCAGTAAGTGAGACAACAAACTGATGTGTCTGTCCCTGTCTCTCCCCCTTCTTCCTTCTCTCTAAAATCAACAAATAAAAATGTTTAAAAATAAATAGTCAGCTTTTTTAATGATAGGACAAGATAAAATGTCACTTGGATTTGGAATAATATAGCCATGCCTATACACAACGAACAGAGTTTATGATTGTGAGTAAATTTACTTCTCTATAAAATAGCAGTTGAACAAGTAATTCTAATATAAACATTCATAAAACCACAGCTCAGGTGTTAAGCCTGTCTACCCTGAGCATAGGAACTATTCTGAAAAAATGCAAAATGCCGATGTTGCTAAAAAACTTTTGAAAAAATGGAAAGGTTATTTTACCTTAGTAAAAAAAGTTATAGTACTGATTTCAAATGGACTATATTAAATATATATCAATTTCATTTCCCCACCAATTATCTTTCATTATACTTGTTTTGAATACAATACGTGTTATTTTAGGTTCCATTAAAAAAAGAAAAATTCGCCCTGGCTGGTGTGGCCCAGTGGATTGAGTGCCATCCTGCGAACCAAAGGGTCGCAGGTTCAATTCCCAGTCAGGTCGCATGCTCAGGTTGCAGGCCAGGTCCCCGGTAGGAGGCACATGAGAGGCAACCACACATGGATGTTTCTCTCCCTCTCTCCTTCCTTTCACTTCTCTCTAAAAATAAACAAATAAAAAGCTTTTAAAAACTAAAAACTCATTAAAAAAAGAAAAAACAATGACACACCATGAATTTTAAGATGGATCCCTATTTCTCTAAAACAATTATTCATAAAGCAGGTATACACAAGAAACATAACGTACAGGTATTTACCGTGCAGAGAAAAAGAAAATAGAGGAGACAAAAATTCTCAACAGTTACTCAGCATGAAAAAGAAGCTAACGAGCTGCGCAGTATGGGCTGCGTCCCCGACACTGGCTAAAGGTGCAAGGACGGCTCTCACGGACACACTGGAGAGAGAAGGGACATGTGTGTTTACACATATTTCTCTCAGCTCATTCCGTAAACTCTAAGAAAGAAAAGGTCTTTTAGACGGAACAAGTAACAAGAGAAGACATAAGAGCAAAAGAGATTTCCAACAAAACTGTGGCAGATGAATGACTGGTAAATGCCAGAGGAAAAAGGGAAAGGATAAAATCCAAACGAGGAAGAAACGAACAAACCAACCAACCAACCAACAGCTGACTCCAGGGCAGAAGAACGCTGCAAGCACCTGGAAATGGAAGGCACCCAGCTAGGAGCGAGGCGGAGACGAAGGCTGCAGCCGAACACAAGCGGTCCAAAATTTGCATCATGTCTGATTTTTGCATCAACCCCTAGATTTATCAAAGCTTTCAGGCAACTGCAAAAATTAAAATGTTCCCAGAGGCCAAACACTAGGAAAGCATACACTGTAACATAGATGTTTCATAAAAAATTAAACTACATACAGGTCCAGCAGACGTACGGCCTGCTTGAGTGTGGTTGGTAGGGTCGTAATATGGGTGTGATATTTTATAGTTTTATTTGGAACATTTCACCTAAAATATCATATGGTGTGTTTGAGTGTGATATTGTTATGTTACAGAATTACATGCTTATAATTTTGTAATGAAAAACAGGGGGTGTTATTTGTGCCAGATCCTGTATATTCAGTCCGCCATATGATCTGTTCAACATCAGTGGATTCAACCAACCACCAACAGAAAATAACTGAAGGGGGGAAAAAACACCCAGTTACAGCCCTGGTCGGGTAGCTCGGTTGGTTAGAACCTTGTCCAGATACGCCAAGGTTGCAGGTTCATGCCCTGGTCAGGACACAAAGAAGAATCAAACCAATGAATGCATAAATAAGAAGTGAAACAACGAATCGATGTTTCTCTCTCTCTAAAAATTAATAATTTTTTAAGTAAGTTGATGAAGTGTACTATGTCACCAGGCCTGCAATGGCTGTGTCTGTACAAAACATGTAGTTTTTTTTCCTTGTCATTATTCTCTAAACAACGCAGTTAACAATTACTTACACAGGATTTACATTGTATTAGGTATTATAAATAATCTAGAGACAATTTAAAGTATAGGGTAGGATGTATATAGTATATTCATATACAATTACATGCAAGACTAAACCACTTTATATGAGAGACTTCGACGTGCTCAGATTTTCGTATCTCCATGGGGGAGGTGAGGGAGTCCTGGAACCAATGCCCGTGGACACCGAGGGACAACTGGCCTGTCTTTAGCTAGAGCAAAAAGGAGACCAAAAAGGAGGTTCTATGCAAAGTAACCCCTCAAGGTGATCTGATCATAATTTCTAACTCAGCAAGCAGGTCATGGTGGGCAATTAGGCCCAGGCACGTAACTTCTTTAAGGGAAGGTTTTAAGCCAGCCATGTCTACCTGTTCTTGTGTATCTGGGTTAACACACCTTTGAAATCCCAGGAGTGATAAATACCCTTTGGACCCAGCTATCCCGCTTCTTGAAATATATCTGAAGGAACCCAAAACACTAATTATTAAGAACATAAGCACCCCTGTGTTCACTGCAGTGTTATTTACAATGGCCCAGGTATGGAAGCAGCCCGAGTGTCCATGAGTAAGTACATAAGTGGACAAAACACCTGTGACACATGTACACGACAGAAAAAAGGAGAACACGTTACCTTTTGCAACAGTATTGACGGACCTGGAGAACATTATATAAAGGGGAACGAGCCAGTCAGAGATAGACAAATACCATATGATTTCATTTGTATGTGGACTCTAATGAACAAACAGAACTAACAATGAAAATGGGGACAGACTCAGCGAGATGACAGCTAAGAGGGGGGTAGGTTAGGGGGTGGAGGGATCAAGCAAAAAGGAAAAAGGACTCAGGGACACAGACAACAGTGTGGAGACTGGCGGGGGAAGGGGGTGATAAGGGGACTAAATGGTAATGGGAAAAAATATAATAAAGATTGAATAAGAGGGGGTGGGCTGGGATAGGGGGTAAAGGGCAGAAAACTGTACTTGATCAACAATTAAAATTTAAAGAACAAAAAATGAATGAAAGGACTGAATAAAAAATAATAAATTTAAAAATTAAAAACAGTAATCCCCTTGGAAAGCAGTGGTAACCCTCAGGAGAGCGCACGGTCTTGTTAACTGTCCTGCAGTCCGATGTCCGAACTGCTTCCTCACACCCGCACAGCCTGCCTCCTCACTTCCCCTCGGCCTCCGGTGCGCAACAGAAGCTGCAAAACCGTCCCTCCCAGGAGCGTGTGAGACCGTGTGCCCCACATGTGTTGTTCACTTGGCTCACACACACTCGTATGCAAATTCACTACCAGTTTAGATGTTTCTCGTAACAACAAAAACATTCAAAGTAACTGTAAGGACCAGTAAGGTAAATGGTGAAATAACTCGTATCTGAAGTATTTTTAGATAGCTATAAAAAATTGAAAAACCTACTACTTAGCCAGTAATAACTCTGCTTTGAAGTTCTGATTATGGAAAAGTGCTTAAAATTTTTATACTTTAAAAAGAAATCCAGTATACATATAAAATGACTGTAATTCAACAACAAAAATAATAAGTCAAAAAAAAAGATGGGCTCAAAATTGAAACAGACCCTTTACACAAAAAATAACTATCAATATGCACACAAAATGATGCCCCATCTCATTAGTCGTTAGGAAAAGGCCAATGAAAACCACTGGAGAGCAAGACCTACGAGGATGGCTGACATCAAAGGCCGACGACACAAAGTGTTGGTAAAAGATACTTTACAACTGAAACTCTCAAACACTTCTGATGTTAAGTGGAAACCAGTGAAAGCAAAATGGGAAACTCAGTAGTTTCTTATAAAGTTAAACAAGTATTTATCCTATGACCAGCAATTTCACTCCTAAATGGTTCCAAAGAGAAATTTAAAAAAAGTCCACAGAAACACCTGTCCAAGAATACTCACAGTAATCTTAGTCACGATCACCCCAAACCAAAAACCCCAGACATCCATGAAAAGGAAAAAATGAATCAACAAATTACGGTGCACTTGTAGCAACAGAATACTACACAGTAATAAAAATCAATGAACTCCGAATTTGAGAATCTCAGACACTAGCACCTAGACTTTCAAACCCCTGACAGGACGCCCTCCTCTGGGCAATCTGAGCAGTTCAGGAGGAATCACCCGCAGGCTCTCCGAGGACAGCCCGCGCCAGCTGTCCCAGCTAGAGGAACTGCCCGGGTCCAAACCCCATCCACCCCTTCGGAGCTCTCTGACCCACTCTCTCCTTAGCGACTCCTTATGATGAGCAAACAGCCAGACCGTCAGGCACTTACAAAAAGCCTCTGATGTGGGAAACAGAAAAGCAAACATAAAGTGGGAAAAACAAGTTAGCCGAACATTTTGTAGGAAGAAGAAAACTTGTGCAAAACACGGCCACTGATTTTCTCAGAGACCACTGTGCGAGCACCACCAGGTGCCAGAGGAGAGGGCTGCCGCGGAAGGCACACCGCTGGGGAACGAGGAGGGGGAAGACACAGGCCCGGAGGCACAGAGGCCCTGATGTGGCCTGCACACACACCTCGGGCCAGGGCTGGCAGGGGAGGAAGGAGCTGGCTCTGAAAGGGAAGAACAGATCGGCCCTGCTCTGCACTGCAAAGCAGCTCCTGAAGGGTGGGGGGGAGCAGCCCACGTGCAGAGGTCAGCAGGCAGACAGAGGGCTCCCAGCAGAGCATCCACCCCCAGCGTCTGCCAAAAGATGAAACCGATAAACACCAACAGGTGAAAGCTGATGGGAATTTAACAAAACCTGAAAGCATCACTGCCACAACCTGTTGTTAACAACATTACAAAAAGCTACGCTTTGACTTTTATCAGAAGGAAGATTTAAGAAGCAACTGTGAGCAAACACTGTAGAGAGAAGCAGTTACAAGTGTCCTACCAGTTGATAAAGTTTAAAAAAGAGGAAATAAATAACAAAGCAATAGTGTGACATATGAGACGAGCATTAAGAATTAAAGCTCTCAAAGCCCCTGATCAAAAAGAAGCTGGAGAATTCTAATTAACTTTACAGACTTCATTAACCTAGCCTCCAAGTGCATGCAGAAAAAAAAAAATGAGTCAAAAAAAATTAATTAAACAGAATATAGAAAAAAAGCATGAAAAAGAGAACAAAAATAAGATATTAGGAGTAAGATCAACTATATTAAATTCAAATGATATTTACATAGTTTTTAAAGCACATGGCAACACTGCATGTAATTTACAGAGAGGTAAACATGTGGCATCACAGAAAAACAACAGGATGCAGACCAAACTCAGTCCAGTGGTTACCCTCTGTAGAGGTAAGGAGGGTGGTTCTGAGGGGCATTTTAAGAAAATCTAAAATTTATTTTCCTTCTTTAAATCTCTAAGCAAATACATCAAAATGCTAACATTTCTGAGAAATACACAACAGCTGTTATATTCATCTGTATTTTCTGAACTATTCCATAATTTTAAAAAATTTAACAGTAATAGTCAAATACATGATATTCTCATGACTACATAAATATAAAATTTTGAACTGCCTTATACACATTTCAAAAAACTTAATTTCATTTTAGGATGGTTAAATTAACTTACATATTAATGACTGTCACCCAAGTTCTCAAAATACTGGAAAATGTTAGTCTTATAATAATTTATTCAAACTTAAGACATGTTCAAATTGAAATGCCTGAAATTCTTTGAGAAATGTCCTTAAACTATCAAATCAACCCTATCTCTGATAGAACCGACGTTTCATAGGTGCTTCCAGCCTACGTCAGCACGAGGAAGTAAAAAACCCCAGCTTCAGAGAGAAACTCTGATGATGATGAACTAAAACAAGACTTTACCTATAATAATGACAAAAAAGGTAGTTTTTTCTCCCCAATACACCAAACCGGTACTTTTTCACTGAGTATCCAGAAGTATCTGTTGTTGTGGGCACACAGTACCTGTTAAGTCCTTCGCTAAATCGGGATGGTTCATGAGACAGTGGCTAGCGAATTTCACACACTCCAGGCGTATTGGCACATGAATGTCGTTAAACCTGACAAAATATAAAGGCAGAGTCACCTTTAAAATCAGAGAAACAAAGGTGTTTAATTTGCACCTATACCTACTTCTTTGATTAAAAGAAATATCTATGCAGGATTCTCAGTGGAGTCAGACAATGTGTCCAAGTTTGTGATACACTGTTTGTGTACAAATGCTCTGAAACCTCCTTACCAAACTAGGACGATGTCCTTGAGAACGGTGTATTTTTAAGGAACAATACATATTTGACTTAAATCCAAGAATTAAGTTGACAAAATTTTTCCTAGAATTTTATACTTTCCAATATACTTTTAATGAAAGTACAGTGTGTGCACACAGCTCCCACATGTTTCGCAAACATGAGGCGAACCTCATGCAAACCCCATATACACGTATGTGACTGAAGCCATGCCCACATCAGTCCTACCCATCTAACTGCCACAGTCTCGACGTGCCCACTAAAATCAAGCCAATGTTTACATGGCTTTGCACAGAGTTTTATGTCACTGATATTAAAAGAAAAAAATATACAAAGTAATAGAAAGGTGACAAATTTAAATTAGGCTTTTTTTTTTTTTACAAAAAATCCTATAAAATAGAGTAATCCAGTCCTGATTTAAAGATATACTGAGTATCTTTGTGTAAAAATTGTAATTTTGTTATATTATATAAAACAGATTTTAAATTGAGTGTCATAATGTAATTACACTTATAAAATGAGTTACCTACAAAGGAGTTCCCATAAGACTACCAGCTCATTTCTCAAAAGAAACCTTACAGGCAAGAAGGGGCTGGAAAGAAGTATTCAAAGTCATGAAAGGCAAGGACCTAGATTCCAGATGACTCTATCCAGCACAGCTATCATTTGGAATGGAAGGGCAGATCAAGTGCTTCCCACATAAGGTCAAGTTAAAGGAGTTCATCATCAAAAAGCCCTTATTATATGAAATGTTAAAGGGACTTATCTAAGAAAAAGATAAAAAATATGAACAGTAAAATGACAACAAACTCACAACTATCAACAAATGAACCTAAAGAAAAACAAAAACAAACTAAGCTAATGACTAGAACAGGAACAGAATCACAGAAATGAAGAGCACACTGAGGGTTATCAGTGGGGAGGGGAAGGGTAAGAATGGGGGAAAGGTACAGGGAATAAGAAGCATATAGTAGGTAGAAAATAGACATGGGGAGGTTAAGAATGGTATGGGAAACGAGGAAGCCACAGAACTTAAATGCATGACCCATGGACATGAACTAAGGTGGGGAAATGCTAGTGGGAGGGGGTGTGCAGGGCAGAGGGGAACAAAGGGGGGTAAAAAAATGGGACAACTGTAATAGCATACTCAATAAAACGTATTTTAAAAAATAAAAATTACCAAAGACAAGATGAAAAGAAAAAGGAAAATTATAAATATAACCAATCATTATGAGCATTCAAAAATTCCAAAACGGAATACTTCATTTGTATGATTTCAGAGAACAATTTTAACTGTGGATGTGGTGTTTTAAATACATTAATACCCACTACTTTTAAACAGGACCCCAAAATCATATACCTGCCCAAGTAACACTGCCAGAGGGGCTTGTTCTGAGAAGCCAGTTCCGAATCCTTCGCCCCGAACATCTTTGCCAGCAGCTTGACGACCTGCAGCCGCTCCTCGTTGTCGTTGCTCTGAAAGGGGAGGACGCAGCTGTAGGACCGCGGGGAGCCGCGCTCTCCGGGACCCCAGCTCTCCGGGACCCCAGCTCGCTTCTCCTCCAGCTGCACAGCCCCTGCCCTGAACTCCAGGTGGACGCCCTCCAGGGAACCGCTCCCCAGACTCTATGAAACCCAATTTCCAACACGCTACTCGTCTTGGATTACATCACAGCAGTGCTCCCTCCATGAAAACACCTTCTGAGGTTTGAGTAAGTGTTAGAAGTCCCCACCTCCCTTATTTCCATTCAGAGTCAAATCCAAAAACTAACTTTCCTCACACCTACTCAGGACACTTGACAGACTAGCTGGGGTTTGTAAGAACAGATTCCGACAGAGGCCGAGCCCTCAGCACAGACAGCATCCACGCGACTGTCCTGGCTCAGCTGTCTGTAGGGACAAGTACGTGCCGGGGTCTCCCCAGAGAGCACCTGGTTCCCGTGCACACACGGGATTCGTAACGGAGTCCGACGATACGATGGAGCCTGGCACACGCAGAAACTAAAACTTCTGCCTTCTACACTACCTCGGGGGTACCCTGGGGACAAGAACTCAATCTTACTCCACATCTTGGTACCTCCAACAGATGGCAATGATTAAATGACTAAGCCAGCACAACTGTAAAATTGAACATAAAATGTGACCATTGGGAATATTAAAAAGCACTGATATTCAAGGTGTGGTGGACAGCATTGTACAGTTTTTAAAAAACTTTAAACCAATGCCTCGGCCATGCCTTAAGGAGCTCCAATAATATGACCTAAGTCATTTCTATTACCTCTCTCATTTTCCTTCCACGGAGATACTTGTCAACCCCAGCTAAACATCAGAATGATCTTTAAAGTTATATTTTAAAAAATGCACGCACACAAAAAACTCCAAAACAAAATCAAAAAGGTACCGACACCTAAGCCCTATGCCAGCTGTTCTGACCAACTGGCTCAGTTTAATGCCTGGACACCGACCGGTTTGGTCAGGCTGCTTGGTCAGGCTGCACGGCTGAAGGCTCTGACCTGCGGGCGGCAGGGGTCCAGTTCCCCGCCCGTCCCCGCCCCACCGTGCACTCCTCGAGCGCCGCACGTTCGCCCAGCACCTCCCCACCTCCGTGTGCCTCTGCACGATGTTCCCTCTGCCTCGGTCGTGCGGTTTGCATCTCTGGTGACACTCACAGTATCTGGCCTCTCACTAGATCTGGATTATTTTCCTCGTCCTTTCATACTAAACGTTAAATTTGCAGAAAGCAGGGATGACATTCCTTATTTTTGTGTTTCTTAGAGTACTCAATGCTTTTATTAGAGAAAACCAGACCGACAAACGAGTCAAGGTGTGCCTGACTCTGCCTCCCTGAAATCACTAACTACAAGAGAAAAGGACAGGGAGGCAGGTGAGCCGGTGGCTCACCAGAGAAACAGAGGGAAAAGAGGCCTAAGAATAACGCGAGAATTATTATACTACCAACATGGACTGCTTATTTTGTTATTCTGAAAAACACAAATCAAAATTTTTAGAAACACCACAAATGATTTAAGAACTTTTCTGGGTGGTACACTGGGGTTCATCAAAGACTATTAAATTATGAACAGCTGTGTATAATCCCCCCTATAATAACGTGAAAGAAAAAAGCTCATCCCCATATGTGCAAGGGAGACTTAAGGCTACGGCCGTAACTGGAAAGCAGGGCCCCCCCACCCCAGGCAAGTGTACAAGAAGTGCACACGGGGAGCCACCCCCGTTCCAGGGAGGACAGACCCGGCACTGCTGTTACGGCCTGAACAAGGGGTCTGGGGAACCTCTATACGCTGTGTCTGGAAAACATTAAGCTTAATGTATAGCTATGACTGCCAAAGTGGGAATTTATTTGGAAAATACCATCTTTCTCAATCGTTAATTAAGCAGCTACTACCTGTCAGGAACCATGGTGGGCACTGGAGACCCACAGACAGGCAAGGCGCAGATACGTGAATCAACAGCGGAAATGCACCACTACATCAGCTGCCCTCAGATGAAGCCCTGACAAGACGAACTCTGCCAACTCAGTTCGCAGAAGCGCACCGTTTTCAGACCCATTACCTTCAGCTTAAACTCCAGCTGGGGCAACACGGAGAGCAGCAGATGACTGTCAATGTTGTAGAGCTCCAGGATCAGGTCGAAGACGTGCTCCGACAAGTCGCTGATGGACGTCTTCCCCAGCATCAGCACCTGGTTAAAGAACTTTCGAAATAGCAATGGTACCATTAACAGAAACTCCACAGGCAAAACAAATTTTCTAAAATCGTACATATTATGCATTTATATTCATTATTTAACACAAAGTCAAACTATGCATATCAAAATATTTTCTAACAGGAGGTGGGAAACAAGTGTGGGCTATATATAAAGATAAAACACAGAATTCACCTTGTACACAATTAAAAATAGGCACTTCTACTGACCCGCAAATTAGCATACCAATAAGCACCCTACTGCCAAACACACTTTATTCTTCCTTACAATACTTGCTACATTGTATCCTGTATAGTTGTCTTAACTCTTCTACTACATAAATTGCTTAAGGATAAGGGATCACTTCTTGTTCACCTTATCATATAGAGAGAACAGAAAAGACAAAGCCTTACACTTCTATGGCAAGGGCAAATTCCATTTCTTAAAATATGTAATGTTACATTTATAAGGCAAAACTTCTTTGTCTTTTTTTATGTTCTCATAAGCAAAGTGAAATAAATAATATACAAGGTTTATAGTACTAATTAAAATCCAATTAAAAGCACACACAAACACAAAGACAATTCAAATTTCAACAACTTATTTTCCATAAGCAGCCATCTCTAATTCCCACATTCAGATCACAATACTACTGTAACTAGCAAAGACACATGGCATAATGGTCAAGTTCCTTTGTATTTAAAGTCTTCCAAATACGTAAAAATTAACCCAGGGCATTCACCACGTAGTCTCAACGGCGGCTTGTCTCCTTGGAGGAGGAGGTGAGGGCTGCACCATGCCAGCTGCTCTGCTTATCCTGTGGGCACTGTGGGCATGCAGCGTGGTTTGAAGAGGCTTTCCACGTGCCAAGTGCAGGCCAAGGGTTTCACACCTCTGTGTCTCTTCTGCTTCCTTTCAGTTCTTGGGTTGTTCAAATTCTGTTTCACTATTCTTTCTTTATTGGTTTTAAAAATAATTTGTTTTCCCTTGTTGTTCATCAATTTTTGTGGCAAAGGATTTCATGACATCAAACATTAAATTCTCATTTAGGTTGAAAATAAAAGAGGCTTTGTTGTTGAAATTCACAAATTTTCTCCTGTTTAAAAATGATAAATCTACTTTTCCTTAACAGAAAACAATAATCTTTTCCAATATGACCACCTTGGTGATCAAATCATCCTCTTCTATCAGTCTGGGGAAATCTCACTTGCAAATTTAAAAAAAAAATCATTCCCAGGTTTAACTTCTTACAAATTCCATCAAAAACAGTAACACTTATATCACCTCCATAAAGGCAAGGACCAAGTCAGCCTCCTCCACTGTATAACAAGAGCCTCACACCACGCCTGCAAAGTATGTGACCGCCACATGTCCAGTAAACGAATAAGGAATATGTATCAAGGCCTACATGAGGGCCCACAATTTAGGGAGGAACTGAAAATACATTTGATTAAGTAATTCCATCCAAAAAAAGTTAATTTTTCATTTACAAATGGTAACTAATATTCATACTAGAAATTAAACTATTTTTATAATAATTACCTCCTAGTGAAAGCAGTAGAAGTGAATAAATTCTATCTTAGATTTAAGCATTCAATTTTAATTACAGAAGCGTTTTCATATTCTCTAGCATCACCCCAAGCATTATTAACCCCAATTTACATATGCAAAAACTGAGGCTAAGGACGATGAAGCAATTTAATCAAACTTTATCTATATCAAGATGTATTTGAAAAAAAATTTTCAATACAACAGAAGAATTTTGTGCTATCTTCTGAACCTTCTAATTAGAATGATCTGGTGGGAAACAGTGTTACCAAGAAGCGATCCACGTAGGAACTGTCTATGGACTGTCACACTATGTACTTTTTGTTTGATACTGCTTTAACTTCAAAAAAATACATACAGTTTTTAGTTTTCTGAATTGTCAAGTTACAACAAATTCTATCTTAAAAAATAACCTAGAACACTACAGTGATCTCTTCAGTCTCTTGTATGTAGGAGTCACTATTTGTAAAGTCAGGGCACATGCCAGGGGTGTGGCCAGGCCCCTGGCTGGGGGTGTGCGAGGCAACCGCACAGTGATGCTTCTCTTCTGCTCTTTCTCCCTCCTTTCCCCCGTCTTAAAATAAATAAATGAAATCTAAAAACATAAAATAAAGAACAAACTTGAATGTGTCTGTGCATAAGAGTGAAAAAGACACAATTTTTTAAAAAAGGAATAAAGCAGGATTATTACCTTGGTATCCTACCTCTATTTTTGCTAATTTTCTACTAGGAAGGTAAATGAATAATGGCTATTACATGCGCAAGTTCAAAAGGCCAAGAATACCTTTCACCAGTACTAAATTTTATTTTACAAGACACTTAAGCTCATTTAGAAAGTAATTTCACATGCACAGGTGTGAGGCACAAAAGTAAGGCTCATAAAGGAGTAGAGGAGAAGAAAAACAGTGATTCTTAGTAACGTCTCAGCTGAGCCTCAGGTAAGGCGAGCGAGAAGAGACAGGAGAAAGGAGGAGACCGCACAGCACGGGAGCAAGCACACAACTGCGCACATGCCAAGACCGGGCCACTGAGTCTGCGCCTCCCGCTCAGCTTCTGGTAAAGCTACCAAAGCAAGCGTGGGGGGTGGGGGGGGCAGGCAGGAACTTAGATGTCAGTGATGGGAACACACTTTTACCTGGATTTATCTGGGATCACGAAAGTCCTACCTTGGCCCTTTTATCTTTCAACTTTTAGTATCAATATTTTGAAACATGCACAAATGTTGTGACAATAATCAAGAACCTAGCGCCAACAAACACTACCATTCATTCTATCTTGAACTTTCTTCCTCTTTCATTTCCCAGTGCTATAAAAAATATTAGCATGGTATAGTAGCATTCTCTTCTTTTTATGCCAGAAGGCATCAGAGGAAGCTGTGCTCTCCTACAAAGCAGGGGCTAGGCAACATCAATTTGAATGAATAACCACCAGGAGGCGCTCATCTGGTGTATCTGATGGGCTGGGGAGACAGCAGGATTGAGGCACTCCAAGTGCCCACAGATCAATAAAGGAAAAAACCCAATCCAGCCAATACCCAAGACTCACAAAAAGTACAAAAATCAACACTCAGAATTCCCTGCCAATCTCTGAGCTATTCAGATAGATTAGGTAACTTGATTCTCCAGTTTCTGAAAGTTCACCCTCTAAAACAATGTACAAATCAAATTAGTTTTCCCAAATCATCATGCGCTTAGAATCATTTAGGGCCATAACCAGAAACAAAAATTGAGATTTACCAAGGTACTGTTTTCTAAAGGACGTTACTTTTCAAAGCACATCTTTTCATGATGTATTTTAAATCCTAATTTTTATTTATTGTTCAAAAAATCTCTATCAATAAACTTCAGGAAAATTAAGTACATACGTAATCATAAAAAGTTTTCTCACTTTTTCCAAGACACATTTAAATGATGTATTGGGGTGGCCATAAAGTAAGGTTTTTTCCCTAAAATAAAACACGCATTCTTCATTTTCACCAGTAACCTTACTGATCTGGATACTTGCTGGCTACCTCTCATGTGGTGTAATGTCGGCTGTTCTCGGTTAACGTCTCGAGCTGATCGCTGTCGATTTTGCCTGGTCTGCCCGACCGTGGAGCACCGTCCAGTGAGACAGCTCCCTCACAAAATCCCACAAACCACTTCTGACGTGTTCAGTCACAGCCTCTTCTCTGCACACTGCACAAGTCTTTGTGTTTCAGCTGCATTTTTACCTTTCTTGAAATAATGAAGCATAATGTTGGGTATCTTCTTCCACCTTCAATTTTAGAATGGCCAAACAAAAAATTTGCCAATTTTGATAATTTCTTAAATGCACGCTGATATGACAGCTGTCACAATACAACAGAACAAAATTGTTTCGAATGAAGTTAAAGACAACTAAGTACTACTAGACCCATTGTACGGAAAAAAACAGATGAACTTTTAAAAAGGGCCACCCCAGTATGTGTGTGAAGGTGGGTGGGAGTGGAGAGCAAGTGGAGAGGCAGGACCGCTGCACAAGGAGGCTAAGGCCCTGTCCTAGCAGGCTCCGGCAGGGACTGGGATACTGGGCAGGGTGGGGCGGGG
>PVKM010003595.1:0-13425 GCA_004027735.1 Carollia perspicillata | reverse complement strand
ATATTTTTCTCCCTCTCTCCTTCCCTTCCCCTCTAAAGATAAATAAATAAATGAATCTTTAAAAAAATTTAAAAAAAATAAAAATAAACATGAGAATGTCAACTGTAAATCAAGTAGATTTGGGACAATTTTTAAGGGCTCATTTCACTGTAGTTCTTCCCTTTTCTAAGAAAAGGTAGCTTTAAATGATCTACCCCAGACAGCAAGACAGCCCCCTTTTGCCTAATCCGTGCCATTCGTACTTGCCTTCAATTTTTAGGTCTTGGTATCTTCCCCTGGTAGAAATCTACTTAATCTCCAATAAGCTGCACACAATTTCTCTGAATAATAAAAAGTCCCACATTTTACCTAATGATGTATCTAACAGTAGAAAACAGTGTATCTTGCTAACCAAAAGAAAAGCTGTTTTAGTTCCCAGGCAATGTGAAAGTAGCAAATGAATGACTAAGCAAGGCAAGTTAACCTTCTAGAAAATAGTAACCAAGAAAAGTTTTAAATAAGGAGAAAGAAAATACATTACTTAACGATTAAACACAACACAAAATTGCAAGTACATCCTACTTCCCAAAACCGGCTTCCGGCAGTCTTTAGGAGAGGGGCCAGCCCCTCAGACAGCTGCCCAGCCAGCAGGACTCACGTTGGTGATGTATGGCTCGATGGCCTGCGCTGTCCTCTTCAGTAAGGCCTTTGCCAGATCGTACGCTTGCTTGTTTAAGTTCTGAAAAATAAAAATATTATCTGTATCGTATTTCTCTGTGAAAAGCAAAATACTACTTGTATTGGAAAAGCCACTGAAAAAACAAAAGGTGTTCAAGCAGATGAATGAGAAACTAAGACTCAAAATAAATAAAAAAGATAAGGCAAAACCACTTTTTCTCTCTTAAGACTAACTGGTCTACTAAAGCCTGACATCCCTTCCAAGCAAGGGTAATTATATGTCCTTCTTATTTTATTCATAACATAATGTAAACCATATAAAAAGGTCAATAAATGTTTAGCAGACTCAAGAGGAGACAGACATTCTAAATCGAGCCCCCAAGTCAAATCAGCCCAGCAAAGTATAAATACAGGCTGTTTCTCTTCAGGTCCCGAAGGACTGAAACGCCGCACGAGGATGAGCTGGGTTCCCGTGTGGGCCGGGACTGGGGGTGGGGGTGGGGGTGGCGGTGGGGCTGCACAGGGACGTCCACAGGAGGGGAAAGACGAGAGGGCAGAGCAGCTACGGGGAGCAGATCTACTCCGGGACACCTCAGAGCACGGTTAAGCTCAAGTATACGACAGCAAACACAACCAAGAATGAAAAGAAAAAGGGTGCGAGGAAAAGTGTATTAAGAATATGTATTTCTCAACAGATTGTGATAGTAAGAGGATTCAAGACCAAAGATCTAAAATGGAATCAGTACGTCTTCTGATTTAAACATATGACAGAGGCCAGGAAATAAAGAAAAAGTAGACAGAGAGACAGACATAGATAAAGAAATGAATTAAAAAGTTCAAGCTCACATTCGGCATATTTTTAGATTTGTACTGACGCTTGTTTTATATTATTTCACTCATTTCTAATGGGTATTTAGTATTTTACTACATAATATGCTACAGCTTAATTATTTGTTCCCCATTCACAGACATTGAATTACATGTCTTGCACATGACTCCTCCTCATACATATATGAAATTACTTTCTGTAAATTCTATCTTTGCTATTTTTCAAAATTCTATCTGGTTTTTTCCTCCTTCTTTATTTTTAGAGTTTCCCTATAAATTCTGTACAGTAAACCTTGGCCAGTTATGTTCACAGCATGTCTTGGTCTGCACCTGTCTTTCCAACAAAGGTCGGGGCATCACGGAACACACAGAAGTTCCTGAACTGAATGTAGCCTTTGCTTGTTTTTCTTGTGCTTTATCTCTCTCTCTTAAGAAATTCTTTTCTACACTGTAGTTAAGATGTTTTATGCTTTCAAATAAACTTGTAATTTGATTTAATAGGATGACATTGGTTAATAAATTTATACAGGTTTCAGGTGGGCAAATCTATAATCCATCATCTGTATGCTGTATTGTGTTCACCACCCCATGTCAAATTCAAATAAAATTTTAAAGACTTGCTTTTTTAGATTTAAGTCTTTATTTTACCTGTAATTTATTTTTAGGTTTGGTATAAAATAAGAATCTAGTATTATTTTCCCTACGAATATTCCGTTACCCTGAAACCATGCATTTCAATAGCCCGTTATCCCCTCCAATGACATGCCATGCCCGAGCACTCAGGCTTCCCCAAACCACGCTTCCATCTGTGCGCTCTCCACTGCTGCCACGCCTCTTTGTCCACCACTGTCCGGAGAAAACGACATCTTAACGCCAGGTGGGTGAGTCCCTACTTTCTCATTCCTACTCAACACTGTTTGGGTACCACTGGCCATGCTCTTCAATGTGGATTTTAAATCAGTGTGTCACACTACAGACACACGCACACAGACATTCCCATTTCTGTTTTGACTGGATTATCTGTTCATATGCACAGAGCTGACAGCAGTGTGATGCTGAGTTCCCCAAACCACAAACAGTAGTAAACCATGCAACACGGTTAAGTCTTTTGTACTTCCCAGTCAACTACAATGACTTTCAACATAAAGAACACGCGCGTTTCTGTAAAATTTCTAAGCAGTTCAAGTCTTTATTTAAAGCAACAAATGAAAATTTTGGAAGTGACACCACCAGATTTTTATGCACTGGTCTCCTGTCTAGGGAGCAACCGTGAAGAACCTGCTCGCACTGAAAACTCTGCGCCCCCCTTTCAGCACAGGCGGCCTTATCATCTGCAAATAATTTCAGTTTTGCTTCATCTTTCTAATCCCTTTACCTTTCATTTGTTTCTCTTGTCTTATTCCACTTGAGACTTCCAGTTAATGGTGCTCAGCAGTAACACTGTTGCCTTTTTCCGGAGTGGAAGCAACATTTTACCAGTTCCTAACCTCACCAGTGAGTACGTGTTGTTCATACACATCCTGATCAGTTTAGCGGAGATCCTTTCTGCTTCAAATCTGCTAAGAACTTTCATATTTTTATACTAAATTTCACCAACTGTTCTTCTCTACATCCACTGATATTTTCTCTTTGATGTACTAATTTACATAAAAATCTGTTTATTGCTAACATTGTCTAATGTTACTCCATCTTTTAATAGTAAAACAAAGCCATTTGCTACTTACCAATATTACTTTATACTATTCTGGACACTACTATTACATTGAATTTTATATTGAATTTATGTTATCATATTTCAAATAGCATTCTCCTTTGTTATTTAAGGAATTACGATTCTCCTTTGTTGCCTGGTTTTGTCTAACTTCCCTATAAAGATTACAAGCTCAAAGTGAGTCGTGGAATATTCCTTCCTTCTATATAATCTGGAAAAGTTTGCTGAAGATAGAATACACCATTTCAGAGATGAGCAGAGGTCTCCCGGGGCTGAGTGTAAGTGCTCCTGTGGTCAGTTTAAGCACTACTGCTGATGCTGCTACTACTAATGGCCGTTAGGAAAGAAGGGTTTTGTTTCATGGACAGTTTTTAAAATAAATTAAAAATTTTTATTGGTTAAAGGTTAGGATTTTCTCTCTTGAAACAAACTGGGCACGTTATACTTCCCAAGAATTCGTTTACTTCCAAATACGTTAGCAAAAAAATACTGTTCGTGAAGTAGCCTTCTGATCTTTGTAGCATCAGCGGCTCCCCATTTCATCCTGAAACTGCACACAGGGCGGGGCCACCACAGGGCGGGGCCACGGCAGACTGCCAGCTGTCCTGGGAACCCGCTGTGGCCACCCCGTGCAGCTGCCGCCTCCCCTTTCCTGACCCGCCCTGGCGAGGGTCTGCCCAGTTCACACTCTTCCCAAACGACAAACTCTGGTCTGCTGCAGCCCGTCACTGTGTTTTCTACTCACTGATGTGTTTTCGTCCTTGTTTTTTTCCTTTTATACTTTGTAGATTCTGATGATATTTTTATAACTTCCTGAACGGATGCTTAGCTATAAAGTTAAATTTAAAAAACCACTTTAAGCTGCCACAAGTTTTAACATGTATCATTTTAATCATTTCTAGAAATTCTACAATTGCCATTATGATTTATTTTTTTGACAAGGTCTGTATGATTGCTATAGACTTGTTAGTCTTATGTTTCACACCCTCAGTATTCCTACAAACTGTTGGCCAGCTTGATTTGTAGTCTCTAAGATGTGTGTTAAAATCACCCGCCAAACCGAGTCTTTTTCACTTTCTTCCTTCAATGTATGATTTACATATTCTGAGCCTATGTACATAAAAAGTCACATGTCTTCCTGCAAACTCATCCATCGCATAAATCCCTTCTTCACCCAGCAAGAACTCTTACGCCCAATACTAAGACAAGCTACCTCAGCTTCCTTTCAGTTAGTATGTGCCTGGCAATCTTTTTCCTACCCTTTTATCTTCAGCATTCTTGTGACAGTATTTTTTGCCGTGGTCTCTTATTAACAATGACCAGTTAGATTATTTTCAATCTGATCTGATCATCTGCCTTAAGTACTAAATTTGGACCATTTACATTTATTGTAATTCTTCCTTTTATTGTAATCCTTGAATTTTTAGCTTAAATACCTCTTTAAGTTAAGAGTTAATCAACAGACCTATACTCCTGACATCACAAGGATCCCATCACTCGTTAACTCTCTTCAATTTTATCTGTTATTTGTATCCAGTGTTTTAGATCTTCTTCATACTTCTTGAATTAACCACTATAATCATGATTGCTGTTTTTGTCTTATGTAGAGGATTTCTTGGTTTGCCGCTATTTCTTGTATCCTCACTCCTTTTAAATTCAATTTCAAGTACTCACAAAGTAGTTCTTTCAGGAAACATTTATTGACAAATGAATATTTAATGTCTCAAATTCACTCAGATTGGATACGCATACCCCCCTACAATTGATTTTATCTTATCACTGTGAAAACACAGTTCCATTATGTTCTGGCATCTATCCTTGTCACCAAAAAGTAGGCAGTTTAACCTTCACTGCGTGGTTAAGAGATTATGCCTTTTCCCTCGAGGTGCTTTACACATTGTGTTAGCATTCTACACTATCTCCAAGATGTGCCTGGACTGGGATTTCTTATTTATTCTGCTCATGACACTTTTGCTTCCTAGCCTATCAATTCATTATTTTCATCAATTCTGGAACATATTAGCATATGTCTATTTTAATATCTCTTCTCTACTCTCTACTTGGTATTCTGAAATCACTACTAAACATATTGGACCTTTCCATGTATTTTTCATGTTTTAGCACCTTTAATGTTTTATCTCACCATATCTGTTGGGTTGGCCAAAAAGTTTGTTCAGTTTTCACGCCCCACCAATAACTTTACTGAACACTGTATTCCCCATTTTGCTCCACTACTTTTGGCCATCTCTCGGGCAACCTCATACCTCCGTCTTCCCAAAACTCTTTACCTCTTTGAGCAACAAACTGTTCCAGGTACCTCTGCAGTCTTCCAGGGCACTGCAATTTTTTCCATTAAGAGAATTTTGCAAAGACTGAAATAAATGGAAATCTGAAGGTACAGTGTCTGGTGAACACAGTAGATGAATCATAATCTCCCAGCCAGGCTCTAACAGCGTTCGCCTGGTCGTCAGAGAAACACGCAGTCTCGCGATATCCTGATGGCAGATCGTGCATTTTCTGTTGACTAATGCTTTTCATGGAGAGCTGCTTTCAGTTGGAATTAATCATCTGGTTTTCCAGAAGGAGAACAGAGTAGAGGGCTCCCTTCCAGTCCCACCATATACACAACGTCACCGTCTTTGAATGAAGACTGGCCTTTGATGTGGTTGGTGGTGGTTCACTTCCCTTGCCCCACCCTCTTTTCGGTTCAACGTTATTGTAAAGTATCCATTTTTCATCACCCCTCACGATTTGCTTTAAAAACAGAACGTTTCTGGTACATTTAAGTAGAGAACTGCATGTGGAAATATGGTCAAGAAGCTTTTTTTTCCTTTGTTTAATCTATGGGGAACCCAAACATCAAAGCAATTAACATAAGCAAGCCGGTGCAAATGATTTTCATAACTTGATTTGGCTATTTTGAGATGTCGGCTATCTCTTGCTTGGTAGAATGTTGATTGTTCTCCAATAATGTCTCAATTTGATCGCTATCAACTTCAACTGGTCTACCTGACCATGGGGCATCATCCAGCAATAAATCTCCAGCACAGAACTTCACAAACCACTTTCAATACATCCCGTCAGTCACAGCACCTTCCCTATATACTGCACAAATCTTTTGAGTTTCAGTTGCAGTTTTAATTTTTTTGAAATAATGCATATTTTGCTGAAAATACTGCATGTTTTTTCCATCTTCAATATTTTTAAATGGCTACACAAAAATTCACCAATTTTGGTAAGTTTTTTTAATTAATGCACACTGATATAACACCTATCATAACACAGTCCAACAAAATTGTTTCGAATGCTGTTAAAGACAGTTAAACACCACTAGAGCCATCACACGGAAAAAACCCAATGGACTTTTTGGGCAACCCAATATAGGATTTCCACAGACCTATCTCCCATTTCTCTATCTTTTTTATAATCCAATAGAGATTTATATTTTAATGACCTTTTTTCATTTCTACTTTTTTAACCTTTTCTCCTTTCACATATCTAGCTATCATGTTTTGCTAATTCTTATTTTTATATCTTTAATCCTTTTGCGGGTACTTTATTATTTTTACCTAATAATCATATTACCTGAATTTTTAGCCCTAATCTTGCTTTTTCCAGTATCTGAGTTTTGGCACTGACAGGTTATTTTTCATGCTTGGAAATTTTGGGATAGCAGGTCATTCTTACTGAAACATTATTTCTGTGAATGATGTGTTCCTGTAAACTTAGATTATATCTTGACAGAAAGGTTTTAAGTTTGCACAGATCTTTATACAGTATTTCCCGTGCCCCCCCTTTAACCTTGACCCTTGTGAATCATAGAACAATGTTTCCAACTGCTTACTTGAAGGTTATTTCCAAAACACACACACACCCCGCTGCTCCTTGATTAACATCACCGAAGGAAGAAACACTGCTGCCATCTTATCCTGTCTCCAAACTAATTTTACCCCTCCCCTTCATCTACACGAGGTCTTATTGGCTGTGCATCTCCCAACACCTAAAGTTATGCAACAGCCTTTAAGTAGCTAGTAAACTCACTTCTCGAAACATATCTTATTACTCAAAACTGAGTTATTACAGATATTTTACCACTTCTCATTTGTGATTAATAAGTACATCTCTTCAACGTTAAACACGATTAGTATTTATTCATATTAGTCAATGAAACAGACTCTCCAAAACCGAAGTCAATGGGTAAATTACACATAGAACAGAAGCACAAAGCCTGGGGCTCAGCATCAGCAGGCTTTATACATATTCCAGCACACACACCGCTACATACCTTGTGAGCAGGCACCAGATTCACCAAGACCGTATCCAAAAGCTCCTGCGACACCGTGTCGCCCTCGCAGATGATGGAGCTCATGAGGTCTACCATGTGCATGTGCACCTTCTGGTTGTGGCCGTTGCTGCAACCCAAAACGAGGATTTAGGGAGCGACTACAGGGTTCATCATTTACTCACAACGTGATACTAACAGTATCACACTTTATTTTAACATGATACTAACATGTTAATGAAATCAAATTCTTTATGCTCATTTAAAGCTTCTCTCTCCCCCAAACTTATAATATCCAAAATCCATTTTTATACATTTCCAGGATTACTTCTCCTTAATTTTAGCGAATCTCGCAATCAAAAGTATTAAGTCAAAATGCAACCTTTGTTTTACCTTAAATTCAGAAAATCAAATTGCTTTACTGAAGGTAATTTTAGTAATTTTTTTAAAGAGTACAAATAATTCAAATATTCACATGAATTAAGGGATCAGCAATATGTAATTTAAATAAAAGACTGAAATATAATTCAAAATATATTTTACAGTGCGTATAAAATAGATGGCCTTAATGGCCCTTTTGTATTATTATTTGCATCACAAAAGTGATTAAGTTCTATTTAAGTTCTATGATGTTTTTAAAGCAACTATAAAAAAAAGTTGATGAATTCTTAAATTACAACTCTTAGCTTTCCAATATGCATAACAGAGTTAACCAGACTAACCTGTAAATTACAAATTCTTTGTATTTTAGAAAGTTACATTCCTAAAAATAAACTTACTTTATAACTGAAAATAACGTTCTGTATAACTGTGTAAAAATTTCATTGCTATCTTCCAACTCAAAGCATATGTTATATGACTTGACCCAGGCGATGTTCTAAAAATAAGAGGTAAAAGAGATGAAAGAAATACATTTTAATTAGTAAACACACACAATCACAAAAAGCACAGCGACAGTTTAAAACGCCGTCTCGAGACACACTGCACTGCTTACCTCAAGTAAGTAAAAGTACCTATTGAACTGCGGGCTCTTCGTGTCCTCTAACCCCTTCAACTGCCTTGTGATGAACATGAATATGTCCTTTAAAAAAAAGGGTTGATTAGATTATGAACGCAACATCGAAACACCCACTACTCTCCTAAAGCACATTCAGCACTCGTGTGTATCTATCATGATAAACTGTAAAGAACCAACACAAAAATTGTTTTGGGCTGTACGTTATTAAAAGGACATCACTATAAGAACACACCAATTATTTTAATACCCTTCATAGAAAAACAGGGACTCATCTACCATCCTTGTACCGTTGAGAAAAACGTCACCTTCCAGCAAGTTAAAAAAACAGACCTAAAAACGGAATGAACTGAAACTGACGCCAACGTTCCAGAATGGAAAAGGCAGTGCGACCGGGAGCTGACCGGGGCACCGGGGCCCCGGGGCCCCGGGGCCAGCGCTCAGCGTGGCAGCCGCGCAGCAGGAGCGCCGTCTCGCAGACTCAGCGTTCCACACTGGAATCGCCGAGTCGAAAGGCAGCAGATCGCAGGAGCCCGGGAATTTTAAAAACACCTTTGAAGTTAATTTGTCAAGCTTGCTATCTAATTAATACAATTGTTTTCGCCCACCATTTTTCAATCTATCCCTATCTCTTGGTTTTGCTTTTTTGTGTACCTGGACAGAAATAGGCTCCATGTCACTTTGGGTCAAATTTTTATGAAAATAATGTTCTGGAAAAGTTTGAAAAAGGTTGAAATTAAAAAAGCTAATTCTGCAAAGGAAGCATGCTAATCAATACATAAAAAGAGAAAAAAACGTTTCTCTTAGAAGTAAAATGATAAACAGCCTACTTTTAAAGCGGAAGAACTATAATATGCAGACGACCAAACAGATGCGCAAGAAACACGCTGCCGAGCGCACGCCCTTCGAGAACGGCCGCCTCTGCGGCACTGTATGAATCGTGTCCTCCGTGACTGGGCCCTGCCGGCCTGACCGAGCGAACTGGCTGTCGCGTTGGCTCTGCCTCGAGATGGAGACCAGACCCCGACTGATAATCTCTCCAACAATCACTGACCTACACACGAAGTCCAGCGTGTGAAGGGCTTTCTGACGACAACAACCTGACAGTGGCAGGTGTGAATCCAGGTGTGACACTTTTCTCTTACTACTACTGTAGACAAAGAAAACTACGACTCTGATGCAAAGTGAGCTAAAACTATTTCATAAGTATTTAGAAAACTGCCTCAAAATGAATAATTTATAAGTACTACCTCAATAAAATAAGGAGGCCTTTAAATTACGACCCAAAAGTTGACCAGAAAAAGTAAGATAACCTTCAATGTCTCCGCTACAGCAGAATCCAGAGGCTCTACTCTAACCCCAGCGCTTCCACGCCCTCTCACACCACGTCCTGTGCTGAAGAGGACAGGTCTGCAACTGCTCCTCTGGGAGGGGTCGCCGGTGACACAAACTGAGAAACCCGCCCAAGAGGCAGAGGAAATCGTGTCACAGCACGCTTCAAGTCACACTTCCCTCTCACGGGAGGCCAGAAAGACACCTGGTGAGGGAAAGCCACCGCCCACCCCTCGAACCAGTTCAGTGTGTCAAAATGAGATGCTCGCAGCTGGAAAGCAGGACAGACACCCGGGCACACGACCCCACAGACCAGCTCGCCCCATCTACTGTAAGCCTGGGCACGCTCTCAGCTCTAACAGCTCCATCCCGCTTTTCAATGACCAACGTTGCTCCCTACCCCCTCCAGCCTGAGGTTCTTTGTTCCACTGCAGACCCAGTGCCTGACACACAGCTAACGTCGATGTCTGTCAAATAAAATAAACCTGCGCTGTCTGCCATGTCTTCACAGTCACATGAATAATCTTCCTGTGGACTCATTCTCTACCCTTAGTCTCCACAATTATCTTTTCTTGTTGTTTTTCCTGATTTTCTTAACTTACTTTGTTCAATATTCTCACGGCACGCTTTCTGCCAGACTGATCAAGCACAGTATTCCGCTTCCTTTCTCGTCTTTTAAAGATTTCCATGCACGTGGCTTTACTTACAACTACTGTAAAAAATACGGCATGCCTTTTCTACCTTTTCATGCAATTTTATTTTACTTCCTTCAACCCAGTTTACATCACGCCTTCCATTAAACGAATCAGGACTCATATATACCCAGATTTATACTAGATACTTTCTTTTAAATAATAAACACGGTCTTTAACACAGATTTTCAGAAGGGAGAAGGAAGTGCCCCCCGAGTGACACTGCCACAGAGCTGATGATGACATAAAAGGTGGTACAGGAGAGCCTGAAGATCAGAAACTGCTTCACGCAAGCGAGCACTAGACTGGGCATGGGCCTGTGGCGGGCGGCGAGCTCTGAACACAGAAGCGTTTACGCAAGACCGCCGCAGCTACCAGCAAGGGACACGGCCGCCCCGCCTGAGTCAGAAGTGTAAGGGCAGTTCTTCCCTCGGGCTTGCCTTCAGTTTGTCGGGGGACGTGTACGGGGCCTCGGGGGCGTAGATCCGGAAGATGTCCGCCAGGCAGCAGGCCACCAGCAGGCGGACGTCCTTGTCAGGGTGCTTGAGGAAGAAGTCGGAAGCAAGATGCAAAGCCAGGTTTAAGTAAAGCTCCTTTTCTTCTTCGGAGTCCTGGTCCATATCCATGAATGTTTTCACGACCATCTATACAAAAATACAACGATCAATTAATGAAATCCTTCACGTAAAAAATAAAGTCATTTGAAATAAAAGTCATATTAATTACAAAGATTAGCTTCCAATAAATGTTTTCGTTTTCCCTCCCTAAAGGATCTGAGAGAACAAGATCCTTCTAAAACTATAGGGTAAATAACTTTTTTAAAAAGCGTAGATAAAATACTTTTAACTTACCCGTCATACATGTGAACCAGATTTTAAAAGTTTGAAAACTACCCTTACGTAGTGCTTTTGATCTCAGAGTTACAACTGAACTAAAAAGAGTATGTCCTCCTTAACGGCATCCTTCTAAAATAATATAGCTAATCCTTTTATTAGGAGAAAAAGTATACCTTTCGCCAGAAACCTAGAATGACAATTTATTTTTCTATTTGAGCCATAAACCACTCCAGATACATGGATTGATATATTCAGCTAAAAAAGAATTTAGAAACAGAAAGTATGACAAAGATGTATCCTTAAATGTAAAAACCTATCACAAGAGACAATCACAGCATCCAACAAAACACTCCTCCTGCCACAGTACAAGAGAACAAGACATGGATAGTTCACTAACAGGACTCGGTGGCACGTACAGGTGATCCCAGGGAACATGCAAGAAATAGCCCCTCCTTCAAAAACATTTACATAAACGTGGGGTGGAAACAAGAATGGGGAGGAACAGTATAGTTTGAATTCTTGGAGTGTCTTCTCTAATTTCAGTCTTGGTAGTCACAACAAACCTTCGTCTGTACTATTCCCACTTCACAGGAGACTTAACGGAATCGCCTAACTGGGCACAGGCAGGAACAGTGACCATCTGGTATCCACTAGGTGGTGCTGGAAATGCTGATCACCCAGTAGTGCTGGCCACCAAGTACCAATGTCTAGGCCCTGGTCCTGGAGAGAAGCTGCAAAGACTTCCACTCCACCTACGAGCTAGACTTGGGGAGTGACACACGCCCACTGTGTTGGCGACTCCTCAGAGCAGCCATGGGGCGCGTGCTCCCGGGGACACCCTTGGTCCCGTTGGGTCCAGTGCCAGGACAAGCAGCAGACTGTCCTTCCAGCCAGCACTGCAGTTAGTTCCAGGCGACCACGTCCAGGGCCACTCTCCTAACTTTTCAGTTTAATTACTGTTAATTGAGGGCCTAATGTATTATAAAAAGAGTCAAAGGGGGAAAAAGACCTACATGCAAAGAACTGTTCCTTTCTCTATGATCTTGCCACAAAAGAGTGAGAGGTTAAGTATATTTTGAATAAAATGTTATAGGAAACTCTAGAAATCATATAAACAAGGACACCTATATGTTAACACATTGTTGTAATTTATAAAACTTACAGCTGTACTTGGACATGTCAAGAATTATCATCATCCCACACTAAATCCTATTTGTATTTCTCTAGAAAGGTTGCTAAAAAGAGTGGGAAGTGTAAATTAGAAAATTTAAAGGAGATAAAGTATATTAACCAAATCACTGCTGGGCAAAAGCATCTCCAAAATAAGGAAAGTGTACTGCAAACACCAGATGTGAGCACTGTGCCGACCAGTCTACAACCAACAAACAAGTTCACTCAAAGGCTAGGTAACGGGACTCCCTCACGGCTGCGTACAGCCGAAATGGCACTAGGAACGCGTCAGTAACTCGGGTGAGTCCCCGAAACGGAGAACGGCGTCTGAGGAAATGACGTCCCTGAAAGCTGCTGGGTGCCAGTCGGCCGCTGCGCGTGGTCTCTGGACTCACCGTCAGGGTCTCCGCAGACCACTGGGTGCACGCCTGTCACCGCTGAGACATGCACAGATCTGGGAAATGGATGGATCTGCTTCCCTAAAAATTCCATCAGGTCACGAGAGCGCAGATACGCAGAAAGCAAAAAACTTCACACACAGAAAGGGCTTGTAGCTTGACTATTTTGAATAAAATATATAGAAGTTCCTAACTAGAGAAAATACTCACACACTGGTAAATTAAACCTGCTCAAATAATATCCATCCCTTTTAATAATAAACATCTGATATTTGACACCCTGATATTTTATGCACAAAGATACATTATACTAAGACTTGACATGAACTTTATAGTAGTATTAGGGTTCTTCACTTCTGATGAAAATAAACCATGCAGCAGTAACTACAAAATAACTACTGCTTTAAGTAATTTTTAATATTGCTTTTAATAACTTTGCTTTAAAGTTCCTGAGCCTTCAATAATTAATTAAGGCAAATATTCCTTCCAGTCTCGAAATATAAG
>PVKM010003594.1:0-56688 GCA_004027735.1 Carollia perspicillata | reverse complement strand
GTTGTCCTTAGGCCATCAGTTTCTACCTCTGTTGGAAAGTTATTACCACTGCATCGGTCAGATTCTTAACTGCTTTAAAATGTTAGCATTTCAGAGCTCAGGAGAAAGCATTTATAAATGACCTGAGTTTCTGGGATGATGTTAAGGAGTAAAGGTGCTCTGTAAGTCTGTCTATTTTTTATTAGAAAGGTAACAATACAATAGAGTAAACTAAAACTGGTACAAGTAAACAGGGATATATAGTTACTTAATTATTAGGCACTCAAGCAAGTGAATACTTTTTAAAAGGGTAAAGTATTCACCCTGGCTGGTGTGTCTCAATGGATTGAGTGCCAGCCTGTGAACCAACGGGTAAGTTCAATTCCCAGTCAGGGCACATACCTGGGTTGCAGGCCAGGTCCCCAGTAGGGGGTGTATGAGAGGGAATCACACATTGATGTTTCTCTCCCTCTCTTTCTCCTTCCCTTCCCCATCTCTAAAAATAAATAAATAAAGTCTTTTTTTAAAAGGGATGAAATATTCCTTTGCCTTCCTTGTGCCACTCCTAACCCTCAAAACAAAAATAGCAACCCTCCTTTTCCTTAAAGTGCAGCAGTGGTCTGTGACTTCTTAAAATGTTCTGTTTAAGCATTTTTGTTGTATTAAATTATTTAGTAAAAATATATAAAAACTTATTTAACAAATTAGCCCTATTTGTGATATTTTTATTAGATCAAAAAAGAAAGTATATTGTAGTCTTCAGCTTTGTCTGATGTATACTGAAATATTTCTAACCTAAGATAAAAAGAGGAGTAACCTCAACCTAGTCTGCTTTCTAAATCTGTGTAAGATAGCAGAAGAGGAAGAAATTTTGAATTAGTTGAGTATTTTTATTCTCTGATTCATAAAACTAGTTTGTTTGGGTGGAGGAAGGTAGAGAAATTACTGTAAAAAGATTATAGTTTGAAAATGGTGATAAAACTAGGTAAGAACTTCTTAAAACTAGTATTTTTTAACATTTAAGGTTTTCAATGAGTTTTTGCTTTTGTATGTGACGAGGTAATTATGTGATCTTGAGAAATCATTTTAGTTCAAGTAACTACTACTAAGAAATTTTTGTTTGTGTATAATTCCAGAATTAGGTAAATGATAAAGAAAATGCTGTCAAGAAATTACTAGAAACAACGATGTTCTCGTTGATAACTTCACCAAGGCAGGGGAGTTACATAGCAGAAGGGAAAAGGTGTTCGATTCTTCCCCTTGAAGAAAAAAATTGTGTTTTTTATAAGTAAAAATTTGTATATAAATCATACTTAGAAGGTATTTCTTGGCTTTCAAAAAACCTCCACTTTTATTTTATGTTCATCAAAGAGTTACATAAGAATTGATATAACTGAGGAAACAAATTTTATCAGGAAGGATGAAATTATGTACAGTGGGCGCATAGTACTAAAGCCAGAAAAGCTCATGATCTGTAGTAGCTGTGCGGATTATTTTTTTTTTGTCTTAAATGAAAGTCTGTCAGTCTACATGGTGCTCATGGTGTGGAAGAGATTTGTAACTCATTCTTTCTTCTTGCATCATTTTTAATTGCTTTGTCGTTTTTTGAAGTCCTCATCAGTAGAAACTTGGAGCCAGAGCAAGGTACTGTAGAAGAGCCCACTGCTGAAAGAATTTCGACGTATAAAAAATGCTCAGCACATATTAGTATATCTTAACTCACATTGTATGCAGTGGAGACAAAAAAAGGGGAATGACTGAGGCTTGGTCTCCAAGTTTTTCTGTTTTGCAATGTGGGTTTTTATATACATGGTGGACAAAAGTAGGTTCATAGTTGTTCATATGGAAAAATACTACAATAATTAATAAATAGTAACTGAAGAATAAACTCTGTTCCCAGTACTTACAACTACTTTTGCCCCACCCTGGATTCAGTTGCTTCAAGTAGGATATGTACGCACAAAGAACTTGATGACCTGAGATAGTTAATGCAACTGCTAAGATAAAGTCACTGTGGTTTCTTATATTCCTCTGTATCGTAAATGTTGGAGCCCCGCCCATTTCCTCGTAACACAAATACAACGCTGATCTGAGACCTAGTAATCAAGAAACTTGGTAGAAATCTTGTCCTTTTGATGTGCCAAGTGTCACAGAGTCTAAGAGACAGTTAACACTAAGGTAATAGCAATGCAGAGAGAATCAATTAATTGGTAGACAAATATTTTTATTTAAGGTGAGAATATTGCCATTCTACTCTCTTAGCAAATTTCATTTATACCACAGATGGCAGGCACAAGGCCTGCAGGCCGAATCCAGCCCTCCACCTTGTTGTATCCGGCCAGGCACCTTGTTTCTACCCGGTGCATCGTCCAGTTCTTGCTTAACCGTTAAGGAGTAGTTAGACATTTATACAGTCCTAAAATTACATTTAGCCCTTTGCAGGCAACCACAAGGCTGATGTGGCCCCCAGTGAAAATGAGTTTGACACCCCTGGATCATACAATACAGTGTTATTTACTGTAGTCACCATGTTGTACATTAGATGCTCCTTGATGTTAATTCACCCTCTTTCTATTGTGGAATATAGCTGATATCTCTCTGGTTATATAAATATCTGATTATAGAAATTATTGTCTATTTTCATTCTATAATCTGACAAGTTACTTAGATTTTTGTAGGCCACTTCACTATGTTAATCCTGGATTTATAATTATGCAGTTACTTGTTCCTTTCTATTTTACCTATTTTTCTGTTTTAGTTTTTCTATTTGCTTTGATTTTTATCTTCTAATCCCTGATTTTGCAGGTAAAAAGCTAGAAAATAGCCCTGGCCAGGTGGCTTGGTTGGGTGGAGCGTTGTTCTGTCCCCCAAAAGATTGCAGGTTCAGTTCCCAGTCAGGGCACATACCTAGGTTGGGGCACATGCAGGAGGCACCCAGTCAGTGTTTCTCTCTCATTCTCTCCCCACTCCCACTGCCTCTCTCTCATTTTAAAATCAATACAATATCAAGTGAGGATTTTTTAAAAAAAGATATAGCAAATAATTCTTAGTGCAAGGAAAATAAATGAGGAAACTGGCTTTCTGTTGGCAGTAGTCAGATCCAAAAATATTGCAGAAGAAACTATTATTGGTATCTAATTCCACAAGAATCATGTGTCAGAAATAATACTAAAAAAATTCCATTGTTTAAACAAAACTGAAGTGGATTTTGCCAACTCTTATGTAAGAGACATCTACGAATAGGAAGATCCCGATTACATCCATCCCAAAGTCGGAATGTGCCTTCTGCTAATCAGAGTTTTGAAATCTTTGCCGGTGATCTTAAATTTGATAAAATAAGTTTATCCCAGATTAGCAAAGTTTTATAATTTGTTGTATTCATTTTTAAAAACATGGACTCTATTTCAAAGTTGTTTATTTTACATTTTTCCATAGCATGAGGAGGAACCACCTCAGAATATGAAACCACAACCAGGAAATGATAAGCCATTATCAAAAACAGCCCTTAAAAATCAAAGGAAACATGAAGCTAAGAAAGCTGCAAAGCAGGTATTAAAACAAAATAAAGTAGCTTTAAACCTTAAAGTTTTGTTGACTTAAAGACTTGTTATAAAATGAAGTTGGAGTTAGACTTAGAATTTCTTTCTTTTATGTTTGACTGAATATTAAAGTATTCTCGTGTATGTAAGAGGAGGTGAAGGAGACTGTCTCTGACCTTTAAACCTGAAACCCTAATTGGATTCTGTAGTATATTACTTGCTATAGACCTTTGTGTTTAAACTTTTGTGAAATTGTATAGTTTGCTTTTTTGAAAACGTGTTTGTTAATAGAGACGACGTGCGTGACTGTGAAGCCACTTTATCACTCAGTATTGTATTACCATAGGAAATTATTCATTTGGGAATCTAAATACCAGAAGTACCCAAACAATGGAATTTTTCTAAAGTAATTTTTAATATGATTTTATAGTTGCAAACCATACCAATGTAATAATATACCAATTGCGGTCGTGTATGACTTACAGTGCTAAACCTCCTAGGCTAAGACTTTCTGGTTAGCGAAGTCATGGTAACTACATACTGATGATTCAAATAATGTGGTGTTGCTGGTAGTACTTGAATTTTTTTGGTAGTTCCAGGTTGCCTATTTGTTTTGGTAGGCAATTAACTGTTTTAAGGTGTAGAATTGCTTTATGCGACCGTATTCTGGGCTTTAAAAAAATCAGTGCACTCTTTTGTAGTTAATAGATTTCATCCAGTAATATCTTTAAATAGTTCAGGTTTAGGTCATTCTGAGCAAAGTAATATACTCCTTGTATTAGACTTGTGCAAAAGCAGGATGTATGCTTTCATCATTATTGGTGGAGACCAATAATGTTGCATTAGCCCTGAGTGTTGCAAGTCAGTAGTGTCCTTAGAGCTACTAGTAGGTAAGATTCCTTCTTTTTTCCTAGCTAATATAATTGACAAATAAAAAATGTGAAGTATACAATGTGATGATTTGATATACATGTACATGCTGAAAGGATTCCCACAGTCAAGTTAATTAAATGTCTGTCACCTCACACTATCTTCTTGGGGGTGAAAACACTTTAAGTTCTGTTCTCTCATCAAATTTTACTGATACGGTACAGTACTATCAACTATAGTCACCATGTTCTACAGTAGATCCTCAGACACTATCTTATACCTGAAAGTTGTATCAACCCTTTTATCAACCTCTACACTTCTGCCACCCCCCAGCCCCTTGCAACCACCATACTACTCTCTATTTCTGAATTTGAATTTTTTTTAGATTCCATATGTAAAGTGATACCATCCAGTATTTTATCTTTCTGTGTCTGGCTTGTTTCATTTAGCATAATGGCTCTGGTTCATTCATGTTGATATAAATTGCAGCATTTCTCTTTTAAAAATACATATATGTGTTACATATACACGTGTAATTCATATGTGTACATGCATGTTCACGCATATGCATGCACACGTGTGTGCATGCACACAGGGTCCGGTACAAGTAAGGCCTACTTGAGTGTGGTTGGTAGGATAATAATACAGATATAGTAATTTATAGTTTTAATTTGAACATTCACCTAAAATGTTATATGGTGTGCTTAAGTGTGATAGTATTATGTTACAGAATTACATGCTTATATTATAATAAAAGATTTTGTAATAGAAAAGGGGCATTATTTGTGCTGGACCCTGTATATACACACATACACATACATGCATGTGTGTTTGTATATATAATTTAACTGTGTTTCACACTTTGGCTATTGTGAATAATGCTGCATTGAACATGGGAGTATAGATATCTCTTTGAGATAATGATTTTGTTTCCTTTGGGTGTATACCCCAAAGTAGGGTTGTAGGTCATGTGATAGCTCTTTTCTTAATTTCTTTTTTTATTTTCTTTTTCATTTTTTATTTTTAACTGCAGTAGACAGCCATTATTATATCGGTTTCAGTTGTACAACCCAGTGATCAGACATTATGCAACTTACCAAGTCATCACCCCAGTAATGTCATGCCCATCTGACACTATACATATGTATTAGAATATTATTGAGTGTATTCTGTATGCTGTACTTTACATCCCTATGACGGATTTGTAACAACCAGTTTGCACTTAATTGCTTCACCTTCCACGTCAACTTTCCTATTTGGCAGCTGTCAAAATGTTCTCTGTATCTATGAGTCTGTTTTTGTTCTGTTTGTTCATTTATTTGGTTTTTAAGATTCAGTTGTTGACAGATATGTATTTATTGCCATTTTATTGTACATGTTTTTATCTTTTTTTCTTCTTCTCCTTAAAAAAAGACCCTTTAACTTTTCATATAATACTGGTTTGATGGTGATGAGCTTCTGTAGCTTTTTCTTATCTGGGAGGCTCTTTATCTGTCATTCAATTCTAAATGATAGCGTTCCTGGGTATAGTAGTCTTGGTTGTAGGTCCTTGCTTTTCGCCACTTGCAAATCCCTTCTGACCTACAAAGTTTCTCTTGAGAAAGCAGGTGACAGTCTTAGGAGAATTCCCTTGTAGGTAACTAACTGCTTTTCTTTTGCTGCTTTTAAGATTCTCTCTTAGTCTTTAGCCTTTTACATTCTAATTATGATGTATCTTGCTGTGAGCCTTTTTTTTTTTCCCATCTTGTTTGGGATTCTGTGCTTCCTAGACTTGTATGTCTATTTTCTTCACCAGGTTAGGGAACTTTTCTGTCATAATTTTTTCAAGTAAGTTTTCAATTTCTTGCTCTCTCTTTTCTTTTTGTAGCACCCCCATGTTGCAAATGTTGGTACACTTGAAGTTGTCCCAGAGCCTCTTTATGTTATCCTCTTTTTTAAATTCTTTTTTCTTTTTGCTATTCTGATTAGGTGTTTTTTGCTACCTTATATTCCAAATCACTGATTTGATTCTCAGCTTCATCTCCCCCACTGTTGATTCTGTGTAAATTATTCTTCATTTCAGTTAGTGTATCCTTTACTTCTGACTGGTCCTTTTTGTGCTGTTGAGGTTTTCACTATAAGTTCATTCAGCATCCTTATAACCAGTGTTTTGAACTCTGCATCTAGTAGTTGTCTCCATTTTGTTTAGTTCTTTTTCTAGAGTTCCATTCTTTCTTTTGGGCCATGTTTCTTTATCTCCATATTTGACAGCCTCTCTGTATTTGTTTCTGTGTATTAGGTAGAGCTGCTGTGTCCCCCAGGCTTGGTAAAGGGGCCTAATGTAGTAGATGTCCCGAAGGTTCTAGTGGTACAGCCTTCACGATCACCCAAGCTTGGCGGCACTTGAGGTGCATTCCCCCTGACCCCGCATGGGCTGTGTATACTCTCCTCTTATAGTTGAGCTTTAATTGCTGTTGGAACATCAGTGGGAAGGATTTATCCCCCAGGGGAGTCAGCTGCAAGAACTAGCTGTGACCATTAACCTCTGGCCACCATGGAGAATCAGCTTGTCACAGAGCAGGGCTTACTTCAGCGGGGCTCTGGTGCCCATTGAATGTGTTGTGTCAATGAGGGATCTGGTCTGTCCCTTGAATGTGTTGCTTGTCGAGGTGATTTGGTAGTGGTGCTTCAATGTGGTCTGAAGCTGTTCATGGGATGCACTGGCTCTGGAACCTCCCAAGAGGTTCAGGCCAAGGTCAGCCACCACCTGTGTCCTGCCCCATGACCACTGAGTATGAGCTACAAAGTCATCTGCAGATGGCTGCCACTTGTGCTGGGGTTTGAATGTGCCCCAGCTAGGCCAAGCTATAAACCAAGTACAGCAGCTGCTGCTGGTGCCAGGCTGGGGAGAGGTACGGGGCTGCTAAGGCCAGATGCTGCTTGTTTGAGAGATTTTAGGAAAATCTGAAGCATGGGCCAAGACAAGCCATTCATATAGAAAAGCCACTGGAAACACTGTGGGTGGGCCTGAAAGCTGGGTGGGGTGGGATCTCAGGGAATCACCAGGGCAGGGCAAACAGTATTAGCTAGGTTGGTGGAGTCTCAGAAATGGCACCCTGCCTGCCACCTCTGTTGGTGGTTGGGCTGGAGAGGGCACATCAAAGAAACAACAGCCTCTTCCAGCACTTTTGTCTGGGACAAAGCTGTCCGCTATCCCCCCAGCTCTTGCCCTGATGCTGGACAATTCATTTTCTCCCTGTATGTCTCTGGTGCCTTTTAAGCAGCTGCCCCCGTGCTGCAACTCAGAGTTAGTCTGCATGGGGCCACTTTAAGAGGAGCCGTCTGGGATTCCAAGAGCCTCCCTCTCCCTCAGCCTCAATCTCTGCTTGTTTTTACAGCCAGGAGTTATGGGGACTTCTCTTTCTGGCACTGGAACTCTGGGCTGGGGGCCTGGTGTAGGGCTGGAATCCCTCATTCCTCCAAGGGGGACCTCCATAGCTGAGATATCCTTCCTAATTTTTATCTGCCACAATTGGGTTTGGAGCCAGCCCATTCCATGTCTCCACCTCTACCACCAGTCTTCAAGTGGCTTCTTCTTTAACTTTCTACTTGTAGGACTTCCATTTGGCTTGATTTCAGGTCGTTCTGAGTGATAGTTGATACGTAGTTTAGTTGTGAATTTGATGTATTACGGGAAGAGGCCAGTACAGCATTTACCTATGATACTATCTTGACTGGAAGCCTGCTGCTCCCACCTTGCTGGGTCCCCTGGCCTTCTGGGCCAGGCATGGGCTGCAGTCTTCCCAGAGACCAGCCATTATCAGTCTATTTTTAATTTCTTAAGGAACTTCCATATTGTTTTCCATGAGAGTTGTACAAGATTCTTTCTAATAGAGATTGAAGGCCTTCTGAAACCCACCCACTTTAGAATCCTATTTTATAAGTGGTATTTCTTCCTTTTATCAGATTGTTTTCAATATGGCTATCACTGGTACTGTGCTAAGGTACTGTGCTGTAAGACATCAGTTGTTTATTTTGTGTATTTTTCTGATAAAATTTGCATTGGAGTCATAGAATCAGTATCTCTTACTTATAAAAATAAATTTAAAATATTTGGACTTTCTTAAAGAGAGCCCTTGTGGCTTTAAAAAAAAACTAATCAGTGTCATTAATGTAAAATATGTAATTGCAAAAACAAGCACCTGCCCCACCGCATACAACCAGGCAGTCACCCATATGCTCCACACAAAAGACAATACTATCATGCACCATTTATGGAGTTGCTCTTGGTGTGTTTTCCAGTGATGGCAGAGGTTTTTTTCTTGCAAGATTATCCTTTCTGTAAGTAGTTTTGAGACAACTGGCAGGAGTTAGTAAAAGTTATGGCTGTGTAATAGAACGAAGGTAAATGGTCCTTGACAGTAGCACCTGGACCATACCTTCTGAGCCCCGACTCCAGGTTAAGTAACTAAAGATAAGGGAGTCAAATGCACATGATCTAATCAAGTATTTTTGTAAACAAGTGATGGTTTTATAAGCTTATCAACTGTAACAAAAAAGAATTGAAACTAAAAATTTAACTCTACCAAATGTATATCCTTTCCAGAGAATGACCAGAATTTGAGTATAATTATGCAGACATTTTAACATATTCCTGGTTATTTAAAATAGGATAGAAAATTAAATTTTGTATTTTACCTAACTTTAATAGTTTTTCACATTTATAACATTAACCTTCCTTCGTAGTAGAAAAATTAATATTCTTTACTCATTACAAACAACTAAATTTAAAATTTCTTTCTGATGTCAAAAGTGAATTTTGATAGGCAAATTCTTTCTTCTTTTATCTACTCTTTAATTTTATATTATGAAAAATATCAGACTACATATTATCAGAACTTACAGGCTTAAGAGTAGAAACTAAATAGTTTCTTTCTGAGTACTTTTAAAGTACCCAGTAATGTGTTTTCACATAGAAAGTAAGGAATTAATTTTTGCTTCACTGGAATGTACGAAGTGCAACTCTGAGTAAGAGGTTTTGGATGCTTGGGTCCTATGTATTCCACTGGGAACTGTATGAAGAAGTAGAAGCCCTACATTGATGGCAATAAAAACTTAAATAACTTTGTTCCCCTTCTTGTCAAAATTTATGTCTTGTCTTAAATATAAAAGGCATGTCATTCTTTTTCTCTTTCATTTATTTCTCATGTGCAATAAAGCACATGTGCTGGGGACACCAGTAGAACAGTGAACAAGGAAACCTCGGGTGCAGTCTAATGAGGATAGTGCATATGGTGTGAGAGTTACATGGTATGGTTACATACCACATGTTGTGCACCTAACTAACCTGGCCTTCTGGGAGGTGGGGGAATTTTCCAGGAGGCCAAAGGATAAGTAGAGTTACCTAGGTTATCTGAGGATATTCTTAGGCACAAGGAACAGTGAACAAGAATAGTAACCATAAAGTCCAGGAAACAAGAATTTGTATATAGCACCTTATGGTAAATAAAGATGGTTCAGAATCAGTGGTATCAGTGAGGAGGGTTGAGGCTGGAAAGGTCATCAGAGGTCTGATCATATTGAGAGCAATATAGTATCATTTTCGGGGGGGGGGGGGAGTTTTCAGTGGCACTATGTCACAGAGTTCAATTGAACTGATGATAAATCTCTAAGGACTTGTCCTGTAGCATCATCCATTATGTGTACTTGATCATGCATATTCATAGTTTTGGAGGATATCATAAGAGTGAAACTTTGAATACCTTAATTAGAAAATCCCTCTCACATTTCCAAAGCATCCATATAATGGCACCTCCCAAAATATCCAAAAATTTTGAATGTTTATTGGCTCACACAGAAACCTGCTAGTTCTGCTAAGGTATTTCATTTCATTTCTTTTTTTTTTTAAATTATATTCTAACACAATATTCTTAAAAGCTTTTGTTATGTTACTTTAAATTATAGATGTACCAAAGTGTTCCCTATGACAAATATTATAGTAAAAACCTTTTGGTTGTATCATTATACTGTGATTTTTTTTTAAGTTGTGTTGTTTATCATGGGACAATGTCACATACTTTATGGGGCCGTCCATGCAGACCCTCTCTTTATTTAAAATGTAGCATAAAAGATAAAACACATTTTTGTTTCTGCATTTTATATACCAAGGCTGTTTTGGTTGAAACACTTTGATGTTTGCATTTTAGAAAATTAAATTTTTTTAAATATTTCCTGCAGGAAGCAAGAGGTGAAAAAAGTCTAGATTTGGCACCTACTCCTAACCCACAGAACTCAGCACGGAACACTGTCTCTCAGTCAACCTCCGGAGACCCTGAGGTCGACAAAAAAATTAAGAACCTAAAGAAGGTGAGAGATTTAAATACAAGTCAGATGTGTTTTTTGAAATTAATATGTAAGAATTATTAAAGAAAGTAATATTTAGATGCCTAAGTATAGGCATCTATATAGTTTGTAGCAGTTCTCATTGTTGCTTTCTCACTGTGAAATACTGTAACAGGAATGGCGCTGATTTAAGTTCTGTTCACAAATGTCTAATGGCTATTAGTCTTTTTATTACTGATTTTTAGAGTAATAAGAAATATACATTTGCACAGAAATATGATAAGCATTTTATGCTTAGTATTTCATTAGACACATATGAGACAGCTAGGAACAGAACTTTACCTGAGTTTTAAAGATGAGGAAACAGACAAAAAGAAGTTTATTAGTTTTCCAAGGTGCAATGGGTTTGTAGAAATAAAGCCAGGTCTCTAGAGCCTTTCCCAGGCTGCACTATTTAGTTTCTCTTGAATGGAGGGTGGGAAGGGCAGAGGGGGACCAAGGGGGGAAAATCAGGACAACTGTAATAGAATAACAATTTTTAAAATCTTAAAAAAAAACCACCAAAAACAATAGTTTTGTCTTCAGCCAAAGATGTCATCCAGGTACAATGAGGTGCTAAAATAAATAGTGAAATTGGTTATATATTTACATACATATATGCATACATATATTGAGTTGGCCAAAATGTCTTTAGTTTTTTCTATAAAATAAAAGATACGTTTTTCATTTTTACCAATAACTTTATTGATTTGGATATTTTTAGTATATCAGCTATCTCCCATGTAGTATAATGTTGATTGTCCTCAATTAATGCCTAGATTTGACCTTTTATCAATTTCAGTTGGTCTACCCAACCATGGAACATCGTCTAGAGAGAAATCTCCAGCACGAAACTTCACAAACTACTTTTGACACGTTAATCATTCACAGCACCTTCTCCATACCACTGCATATATCTTTTTTTTTTTTGCATTTCTGTTGCGTTTTTACCTTTCTTGAAATAATAAAGCATAATATGCTGAAAATGTTGCATATTTTCTTCCATCTTCACTATTAAAATGGCTGCACAAAAATTCACCAATTTTGGTAAGTTTTTTTTTAAATGTACACCAATATGATAGCTGTCAAAATACATTCTAACAAAATTGTTTTGAATGAAGTTAAAGACAGCTAAGCACTATTAGCTAAGCTCTAGCTAAACAGCTAGAGCTATTTTACAGTGGGAAAAATGAACTTTTTGGCCAACCCAGTACATATAAAATGTTAATTTAAAGCTTGGAAAATATGTCATCAAATCCCATGTTCTTATTTTTTTTCAGGGCTGGAGTTTGTTTGTTTTTTTATTTATTTATTTATTTATCTTTATTGATTTTAGAAAGGAAGGGAGAAAGAGAAATGTCAATTTGTTGTTACACTTATTGATGCATTCATTGGTTGATTCTTGTATGGGCCCCGACTGGGGGTAAAACCCGCAACCTTGGCATATGTGGACGACACACTAACCCACCGAGCTACTCCAGACAAGAATTATTAATTTATTCTTACATTTTTCAGTTAAAGTTGACATTCAATGTTGTATTAATTCCAGCTGTACAACACAGTGGTTAGACATTCACATGATTTCTGAAGTGGTTCTCCCCATAAGTCTAGTGCCCACTGAGAACATGCTGTCCTTTACATCCCCTGTGTTCTTAACATATCTGATTTTACATTTAGTTTAAAATAATAGTTTGCCTTAGCATCTTAACAGACTGTTCTTTTTTTTTTTTTTTAAATTGAATTTAATTTTATTTATCTTTAGATGGGAAGGGAAGGAGAGAGGGAGAGAAATATCAATGTATGGTTGCCTCTCTTGTGTCCCCTGCTGGGAACTGGCCTGCAACCCAGGCATGTGCCCTGACTGGGAATCGAACCGTGGTTTAACAGACTGTTCTTAATACAAAGGAAAGATAATTGATCTCTTTATTCAGGGTTCACATTCATATGATTGAATTGTTAGTAAGGAAATTTACCATATTTTGCCGTGTATAATGTGCACTTTTTTGCCCAAATTTTGGAGGGAAAAATAAGGGTACTGATTATACATGGGAAGTACTAATTCCGTATTTCTGTAAATATTTTTCATTCTTTTATTTGTGCTTATGCATTAAAAGTGTAACTCTAGAAAGCAATAACGATATCTGTATGCAAAATAATACCCTGGAGTATGATAATCAGTTTTGTTGAACTTATAAGAAACTTGCAATGAAAGCAGTTTCGGCCAACATTCAACTTACCCACAGGTAAGATAGATAATGCTGATTGTTATCCCCTTGATAAGGCAGGTGGTAGGACTTTATTTTTGAACCATAGCATGTTCAAAAATAAATGCTAAAATTCCTTTATAATACAAAAAAAACAAGTATCTAAATATAAATGCATACAGAATTGAATTAAAAAATTAAAACAAGATTTTTTTTCCTGAAAGTTTGGGCCAAAAACATGGGTGTGCATTATACATGGGAGCACATTATACACATCAAAATACAATACATTCTAAAATGAATTATTCTTCCTTCCTCTTTCTTATGATATATTTGATGTTTGCAGAAACTGAAAGCAATAGAACAACTGAAAGAACAAGCAGCAACTGGAAAACAGCTAGAAAAAAATCAGGTCTGTGTTTCTTAGGTTCATAGTCATGCCTACCTTTTTTTTTTTTTTTTAAATAATAAGCAGTTGTTTAACTGGGTAAAAGAGCACGTGGATTTTAAAAACTTCTTTTGGAAATTATATGCCATATATTTTTTAATGTTTTTACTCTTAAACAGGGAAAAATATAGGGGGAGACATAATGTAGATCATAATGAATGATAAAGCCACTATTTAAGAGGTATATTAGTACTATTGCTGCTAAAAATAAGAGCATTTATTACGTTAGACAAATATAAGATTCTCTGTCTTCCTGTATCTCAGGTTGCACTGCTCTGTTTTTGCCCCTTCCCGCCCCTTCCCCTCCTCCTTACCTCAGCACTTTCAAGCCCGGGGAAAAGGTGGAAAGTGTACTAGACCTACAGGAATGCAGTAAGACAGCTTCTGCCCTTTGGCCCCTTGATTCATACCAGATAACGAATTAGAACTTGTTTCAAATCTGTGTTTACCAGTGGATCCGATAAAGTATCAAAAATACTGTCTCTAAATATTTTTTTCTTTGCTATTTTGTCTGTAAAGCCAACAGTTATTTTATTTCCTATTTAATAACTTCATGGTTTTAAATTTTTCTAGTTGGAGAAAATTCAAAAAGAGAAAGCCCTTCTGCAGGAGCTGGAAGACTTGGAGTTGGGTGTTTAAAGATTTACAGACAACGTGTTGATTAGCAGAAATTAGTGAGAACACATCTTCTGTTAAGTTCATTGGTGTATACAGAATACTTGTGTGCCCACATTTAACAGCCATGATTCTGTATTTGTGTGAAATTGCTTAATAATGCCAATTACAATTGATTTTTGTATCTTGCATCTTATATCATGTTAATAATATATGACATAAAAAAGAGACACATGAATTTTCTAGCTAAATGAGACAGATTGAAAGACAATGTCGTTGTTTTTTTTTAATAGGGGGCAGTATTTACCCTATACATGAATAAAGACATTTTAAATTTAATCAGTTTTGGCTTCGTTGTAAGTTTCTCATTCAAGACGTCCTTTATTAATTTAGAAGGCAAGTTTGGGAAAGTAGTCTTTTGAATATATAATATGGTTTTCTTGATCAAAACTTTAAAGAAATTCTTAAAAATCAAGTTTAGTAAATGTCTTAAGTTGTTTATATTATTTGTATTATTTGAAGTAAAGTTTTTCTTAGTTCTACAGTAAATGTAGACTTTAAAAATAGAAAATAGTAAAACATTTTCTTTTCATATTTCAAATAATAAATCTAGTGATCTGAGGATGAGGTGAATACTATCCAGACATGAACCGTGTTTGTTTTGGTTGTCTTTTCATATGAAAAGAAAGGTATAATGATAATCCAATACATTTGACTAGCAAAATCATTTCATATTTGGTTTTGAAGTACATTACAATTACTTATTTTCATCAGGTTTATGTTTGAAATAGACTTTCATTTTCCAGAACTAGTATTTAAACTGATAGGTAGAGAATCCAGAAACACCTTGAGAGACACGTAAACAGATAACTGAGTTTATTGATGTACCACAATTTTTATTAAGATTTGGTAAAGATCTAATTAATGCATTAAATTTGAGTGGTATTTTTTAAATGTTTTGTGTGTGGAGTGTGTGTGTGTGTGTGCATATATACTCATGTACATACATTTGCTTTCAACACTAGTTTGTTTCTGATAATATTGACTGGCGAAAATATATTACTTTTACAATATTTTACTTCAAAAATTTTTAATGAAATATTAAGCAAAGCATTCTGAAACTGCAAAATTTTTTTTGGTTTTGCTGTCTAACAATTGTTTTAATTAATTCCTATTTATAGCACAGTTTATAGTAAATGTATTAATCATTTTTAAAATGGTTATCTGAGAGGTAGTATCATTGAACTTTTTGTTTTAGTTAGATATTTTTTAATTTCTCTAGGGTCACTATTCCTACCAAAATTTTTTTTTTTTAATTTTTCAGAAAGTTGTCTGTAATGTCTGTGCTAAATAAATAACATTTACACACAGGACAAAACCATCATTGGCTTTTATAAAAATCCAAAGTACAAGAATCCAAGGTAAATGAGGAAGTAGATCAACTACTAAAATTCTTACACTCATTTTTTTATTTATTTCTGTAATGATTTAAACCATTTAATTCTTTGTAGAGAATTTCTGAGCACATATCAATATAAAAATCACTGAGGTGTTCTTTGATTACTCATTTTGTTTAGTTTTTATTTTAAATATATTATTCTCGGGGAGTAAGATTTAGGTGATCGAAATGAGAAGAGTGTATGGTGCCCTGGCTGATGTGGCGCAGTGCACTGCGCACCAGGAGGTCGCTGGTTCTGTTCCCTATAAGGGCACATTCCTGGGTTGCTGGCCAGGTCCCCAGTTCAGGGCATGTGAGAGAAGACTTATCGATGCATGTTTCTCTCTCGCATCGATGTTTCTCTCCCTCTCTTTCTCCCTCCCTTACCTTCTTTCTAAAAAAATAAATAGCCCTGGCTGGTGTGGCTCAATGGATTGAGTGCTAGCCTGCAAACAAAAGGGTCATAATTTCAATTCCCAGTCTAGGACACATGCCTTGGTTGCGGGCCAAGTCTCCAGTAAGGGGCACAAGAGGCAACCAACACTTGTGTTTCTCTCTTTCTCCCTCCCTTCCCCTCTAAACATAAATAAAATCTTTTAAAAAATAAATAAGTAAAATCTTGTTAAAAAGAGTGTATGGTGCTTAAAATGAGAGTTAAAATACAGTCTCCTCTTATCTGGGGTGGTACATTCCAAGACCCCCAGTGGATGCCTTGAAACTGCAGATAGTACCAAATCGTACATATACTATGTATCTTTCTATATATACCTATGATAAAGTTTAGTGACAAATTAGGCACAGGAAGAGATTAACAATAATAATAATAGAACAGTTATAACAATGTACCATAATAAAAGTTACATGAATATGGTCTCTCTCTGATAACCAATCTATATTATTGTATTTGATTTGCTAGTAGTATTTTGTTAAGGATTTTTGCATCTATGTTCATCAGAGTTACTGGCTTGTAATTTTCTTTTTTTGTGTCGTCCTTGTCTGGTTTTGGTATCAAGGTAATGTTGGCCTTGGAAAATGAGTTAGGGAGTATTCCCTCTTCTTCAGTTTTTTGGAAGAGGTTGAAAAGAATTGGTATCAAATCTTTTTTGAATGGTAGAATTCATCAATGAAGCTATCTGGTCCTGGACTTTTTTGGTGGAGAAAGTTTTTGATTGCTGTTTCAATTTTCTTGCTACTGATAAGTCTATTTAGGTTTTCTACTTCTTCATTATTTAGTATAGGAAGCTTGTATATTTCTGAGACTTTTTCCATTTCTTCTATGTTAACTGAATTTAGTGGCAAGTAGTCTTTTAGTAGCCTTCACAGCATCTTGCTTAGTTCTCTGTGTTTCTGTTGTGTCCATTGTAACTTTTCCACTTTCATTTCTGATCCTATTGGAATCTTGTCTCTTTTTTCCTTAATGAGTTTAGCTAGAGGTATGTCAATTTTTTTTCTTTTTTCAAAGAACCAGCTCTTTTTTCATTATTTTTTTTCTGTTGCCTTTTTGTTCTATGTTCATTTATTTCTGCTCTGAATTTTTTTACTTCCTTTCTTCTACTGACTTTGAGCTTTGTTCTTTTCTAGTACTTTAAGGTGTACTGTTAGGTAGTTTAAGGGGGATTTTTCTTGTTTCTTAATGTAGACTGTTAAAGCTGTGCACTTCCCTCTTAATACTGCTTTTACTACATCTTGAAATTTTTGGTGTATCATGTTTCATTTTTCCTTGTGTCTGTGTTTCTTTTGATATCTTATATCCCCAGTAGTTTTTTCAGTAGCATGTTGTATAATCTCCAGATTTATGATTTCCCCAGCTTTCTTCTTGTAGTTAATTTCCAGTTTTTTATTGTTATGGCTGGAAAATATGCTTGATCTGATTTAAGCTTAATTTATTGAGACTAGTTTTGTGCCCCAACATATGGTCTGCACTTGAGAATGTTCTATGTGCACTTGAGAAGAATTTATATTTTGTTTTGGGAATGACAAGTTCTATCAGTATCAATTAAGTCAGTTTGGTGTAATGTATTATTTAAGGCCTATGTTGCCTTATTGACTTTCTGTCTGTTGTTGTGAGTGGGGTGTTACAGTCCCTTACTGTAATTGTATTTTTATCATTTTCTTTCTATAGATTCATTAGTAATTGCTGTATATATCTTGGTACTCTCAGGTTGGGTACATATATGTTGATAAATGTTATCTCTTCCTGTTGAATTATTTCCTCTATCATAAAATGTCCATCTTTGTCTCTTAGTACCTTTTTTATATTGCAGTCTATTTTGTCTGATATGAGTACTGCTACACCTGCTTTTCTCAGGATGCCATTTGCTTGGAGTATCATTTTCCACCTCTTCACCTTGAGCCTTTGTTTGTTGTCTCTGCAGCTGAGATGAGTCTTCTGTGGGCAATATTACAGTTCGGCCTTTTTTCTTTAACTCATCATACTACTCTGTGCCTTTTGATTGGTGAGGTCAGTTTATTTACACTTAGGGTGATGATAAAAATACTACAGCTATTTAATTTCTTATTTTCTGATTGCTCTGTATCTCCATTTTTTTCCCCTTGTGTTTCTGTGTACTGTTTTGGTATGGTGGTTTTCTGTGTTTTCTTTTTTTTTTTTTCTTTGTTTTCTCTCTCTCTCTTTTTTTTCTTAAATGTTTGGTGTCTCAGCTCTGGACTTTTGTGGTTACCATTAGGTTTGTGTAAAATGTCTCATAATAGTCTTTTCTTCTAATTACCTCTTACATTCACTTGCCTGTTCACATTCAGTCCTTTTCCTCCTCCCCTGTTATGACTTGTCAAAAATTATCTCTTTTTATGTTATGCATTCATTACCAATTGCAGTAGTTATATTTTAAATGCCCTTTTTTACCCTTAAACTTGGTGTTGTAATTGAGTGCTTATTATCCTCTTCTGAAGTGAAATTGCAATTTCCTGCTTGTCTCTCTGTTTGTCATCTTACTGAAAGTTTTGTATCCTTTTCTCTTTTTGTTTCCAGAAGAGTTTTTCACATTTCTCATAATGCATGTCTTATGATGGTAAATTCTCAACTTTTGTTTGTTGGCAAAAGCCTTTATTTCTTCATGTCTAAAGGATAACTTCTGGATCTATTATCCTTGGCTGCCGTTGGTTTCTCTTTTTCAGTATTTTTAATATTTCCTTCCACTCTCTCTTGGCTTGTAATGTTCCTACTGAAGAAATCTGTTAGTAATTTAATGGGATTTTCTCTGTACATGACAGGTTACAGCCTTTCCCCCCTGGTTTCCTTGAGAATTCTTTGTTATTAATTTTTAACAGTTTAAATAAAATGTGTCTTGGAGAAGCTCTTTGTGTCGATATAATTAGGTGTTCTGTTAGCTTTCTCTGTTTTAAGTTTAGTTATTTCCATGGGCTGGGAAAGTTTTCATCAATCATTTCTTTGAGTGGGCTCTGTTTTCTTGTCCTTCTCTTCTCCTTCTGGTATAGCGATTGTTCTTAATGTTGCATTTTATAACAGAGTCCAGTAGTTCTTCTGGAGGTCTTTTTTTCCCCCTGCTCTTACATTTTTCTCTTCCTCCGTGGTCATTCCTAGGTTTCTGTCTTCAGCTTGCCGATTACTTCTTCCATCTGGTCTGCTGTTGCCAGTGCTCTCTGATGCATTCCTCGTTTCGTTTATTGAGTTCTTCAGCTCCAGAAGATCTGTTCAGTCTTTTTTCTCTATAGTTTTAATCCCTTTGGTAAAGTATTCCTTTTGCTCATTGATTTTTTTTTTCCCTGAGCTAATTCAATGGTTTTTCAGAGATCTTTTTATCTTATTGAGCTTCACAAATGGAATCTTATATTCTCCGCCATTTAAGTCAGTCTTCCACGACTTTGAGTTTGGTTTCTGGAGACTTCTTTTTTTTTTTTTTCTGTGCTCCCATACTACCTTGGTTTTTCATAGTATTTAATGAATTGTTTCTCTGTACATTTGAGATAGTGAACTGATTTCTTGTTTAGATACTGTTTTGCTCTCAACAGTTGAGTTTCAGAGGTAGGATACTTTCTTTTGTTTTCCAATAGACGGTATTCTAGCACAAGTTTTTGTTTTATCTTACCTGCAGTATTTGTGCCTCTGAGATTGTGGAGATTGTGGTGGGGCCCCATCACTTCGGTTAAGGAAAATACTGTGTACCAAAAGGGATGGTAAGTGTCTCCTCTGTAACCACTTTGTCAAAATAAAATTTTACCCATGTCTCAGTTGCGGGACACCACTAGTGGTGTGGCAAATGGTGGAGAAGCAGTATTGTAAGGTACAAGTGCTACATCCATTTTACTAATAGTCGCTGGCCCCGCTGTGTTTTTGAAGGTGTCTCCACAGTCTCTACCAGGCTCTTTCATGATGAGCAGATCGGGGAGACAAGATCATGATTTTGTGGTTCTACCCCTTTGCCAGCCATAGCTGTTTAAGGCATGTCATCCTTTTCTGCCTGGCTCTGTCAGGATGAATGTGGCTAAGAAGACAAGTTCATGGTCTTGTAGCTCCACCCTCCTGACAGCAATGGCTGTTAGCACTATTGTGCAGTTTGGGGTGTCCCAGCTTGTTTTACCAACTTCTGCCAGGATGGGTGGGGCAGTGGTGGCAAGTTTGCACACTCATGGTTCTGCCCCCTGCCAGCAATGGGTGTTGGCACTGCTGGACTGTTCAAGGCTTACCAGCCACTCCTACCAGGGCCTGCTGCAGTGGGGCGTGAGGAAGGGAGGTGCTTTTTCCAGGGGAACTCTGCTTCTGCCCCTCTTACATTCCAGGCTGTAGCATGAGGGCTACAGCCCAACTTCTTCACTGCTACCGCACTCCCTGGAGCACTGATGAGCCCTGAACTGAGTCTGCAGCCACCATCCTTGCCTTTCTACCCATCCTGCCTCCCCTACTCCAATCTTCTGCATCTTCAGACATTCTTGCAGGTATTTTTGTGTGTTGAGCAGGGAATACTATGTTGAGCGATAGTTGACTTGTAAATTGAAGGGCAGAAAAAATGTGTCTCCTCAATACTAAATTTATAAGACTAATGGTTCTTACTCCAAGCATTAGCACTCTTTTTTTCATTGTCCAGTCATTTGAGTAAAATGTAATGATATGTTAGATGCAAACAGTAGATGATTGAGCATATAATGGTTAATTGACTGAGAAGGCAGCAAATATTGGTTGTGAGGTAGCAGCACTATGTGATTGCTCAAAATGTTCATCCATTGGGGTCCTTAAAAATGAAATTGGCATAAGAGAGGTAAGTTTGGGTGTGTTATCAATTGAATGTTTGTGTCCCCCAAAATTCATGTTGAAGCCCTGAACCTCAATGTGATGGTATTTGGAGACAGAGCCCTGGAGAGGTAATTAGGGTTAGATGCGATTGTGAGGATGAGCTATCATCATGGCATTAGTGCCCTTAGAGGAAGAGACACCAGAAAGCTTGTTCTCTTTCTTTGTCATGTGAGGACTTAGTGAGAATGCAGTCATCTGCAAGCCAGGAAGAGATGTCTCACTGGAACGTCACTGTGCAGCCACGCTGATCTTGGACTTGCAGCCTTTAGAGTTGTGAGAAAAGCAGTTTCTGTTGTTTAAGACACCCAGCCTATGGTGTTTTGTAATGGCATCCTAAGCAGACTAATACAGGGTGGGTGTATAAATTTCAGGTTGTTTAAAAGTCAAGGACAGCCGATTAGAAGACTTCATGGGGGGAAAAAACCACTAAAATTTAACATGTATCTGTTGGGGATGTTCTATATAGGAAAAATGTTTGCTTTGCTCATGGTTTATCACATTTATCCTGGTTGGCAGCTAAAAGGACAGACCCAGTCCAGACAATCTAACATTCGGACTTTCCTTGCATATAAACAGTGATGAAAATATTTACAATCCTGTTTTTTTCTCTTTTATTCGTGTGTCATAAAATTTTTATTTTGCCACTGCTGTGAAGTTATATCGGGTAATTTATCTTTTATTGTAAACTCAGTGAAGGTAGGAACAGCAACACCATCAACTTTTTAGCCTTTCTCAAGTTCATTTGAGTAGCTAGGACAAAATCATTTGGTTCAATGACATGCCCACTGGCCTTGTATGTTCAAAAAAAAGTAGCTAAGAGAAAGCAAAAGAAGTAGAACTGAAAGAGAATGAAATGAAAGCAGAAGTGAAGAAAAGACAAAGATAAGTCAAAGGAAGATGACAAAAAGAGGTGTAGTATTGCATAGAACTTTGTATATCCTTTTGACCCAAATAATTTACCTCCAGAAGTTATCCTAAGAATGTGTGTAAAACTATACTACAGAAAAATGTTTATCCTAGTAATGTTTACAGCAGTGAATTATTTTAATTATAGAGTGGAATTCCATGCTGCCTTTTAAAAAAAATGATACTGTAGATCAGGGCTCGGCAAACAATAGCCCTTAGGCTAAATCCTCTGCAGCACAGATTAGTTTTTACATTTTTAAGTAGTTGAAGTATCAACAGTTACTTGGTGATGTAAAAACTGAAATTCAGATTTCTGTGCCCTTAAAAAAGTTTTACTAGAATACAGCCATAGTTGCTTTCAGGCTACAACTGCAGAGTTGAGTAATGGCAACAGACAGACCATCTGCCTTGCAAACTCTAAATCATTATTCTCTGGCTCTTTACAGGAAAGGTTTGCTAACCCCTACTGTACAGGAATATAAAATAACAAGGAAATATCACGTAGTTATTTTGCTTCTTATATTCACTATATAAATTCCCAGAAGTGGCATCACTGGGTAATATCATACTAAGAATTTCAAATGCTCCTTTATTATCTTTTCTTTACCAACCTTCGGCTCAATCATTTTCCACATTTGGTACTGTTATTCTGAGACTGTTGTTTTTATTTAATGGAATTATGGTCAAATTGCTTAGGTGAGTGTGCAGATTGGCATTTAAAGGCCTAAACAGTTTTTTGTTTTTTGTTTTTAAGAAATAATGCCCTGGCTAATGTGGCTCAGTTGGTTGGAGCATTGTCCCAAAACCGAAAGGTTGTGGGTTCAATTCCTGTTCAGGGCACATTCCTAGGTTGTGGGTTCAATCTCTGGTCCGGGTGCATAGGATCCCCAATCCGAGCACCTACAGGAAGCAACCAATTGATGTCTCTCCCTCACATCAATGTTTCTCTATTCTCTAAAAGCGATGCAAGTGTCCTCAGGTGAGGATTAATAAAAAAAAAGAAGGTAAAAGGTGAAGCAATTAAGCCCCCTTTCCCCAGCAAGAAAACTACATACAGACAACAGTGTGATGATTGCCAGAGGGAAAGTGGAAGAGGGATGTAGAAGAGTGTAAAGGGATAAATGGTGACCGAAGGAGACTTGACTTGGGGTGGCGCACACAATACAATACACAGACAATGAATTACAGAATTGTACAGCTGAAACCTATGTAATTCTATCAACCTGTGTCACCCCAGTGAATTCAATAAAAAACAGGAATAAGGTAATAAGCCAGGTTGGTTTTTACATAGATTGAACCATTTAAACATTTATTGATTAAAGAATTAATGAAAGAAGTTTATGGGCCAAACTTTCAGATAAAATTTTACACCATTTTTGAAAAACCAAATTTGCACTTCCTATATTTATACCCCCTACCAAGTGAGAAATAGCATACAAGTTTCAAAAGAAATTTTATATCAGAAAGTCTATGAAATGTGAAAAAAGTAAGATGTTCAGTTTTCCAAAATTAAATTGAAAGGTGAGCGTGTTATTTATTCTTGACTCGTCAGCTATCTGAAGACACAATCCATTAACGGCTGCAGGCCTCCGTCCCTCAGGTGTCCGTCCCAGGCCCCAGCAATAAGATTGCCACTCCACAGACAGAGCTCAGCGCTTCGGAGTCTGCAAGGCAGGTGTCAGCATGGGTGCTGCTGCGGGTGTGGAGAGCTGTTTCCACTGAAGGCCACTCCTGAAAGGGGGCCGACACGCCTACTCTGGTTACATGAGTTGCTACTTCCTAGTGCTCTCCTTCTCTTTATATTGCTTTATTTGGTGCTTGCACCCTCTCTAGGGATTCACCAGCTTCTGTCTTCACCTTTCTCCTGGCATGGTGTGGAGCTGATAGGGAAGCCAATTAGTGTGGTTCCATCTACTTTGTGTTTCTAGAGTTGCTAGTCTGCAGTCAAACTGCCTTCTTTCCAATGTTGTGATAGACTCATTTCTTCTAACACTTTCCTGTCATTTCTCTGAGATGCTGAAAAAGGAGAGAGAAGTGCATGTACTTATTTTGCTATTTTAAATTGGGAATCAGAAAAGCACACTTCGAATGTTTTTTTATATTTTATATTTCTTTATCTCTTATTTTTTGTTTGTCTTTGCTACTATTTATATTTTTCATATTTCTCTCTTTTTAAATTGTTGTTCGAGTACAGTTGTCTCCATTTCCCCCCCACCACTCCCCCACCACCCCAGCCATCCCCATCGTCCACCCTCAGTCCTACCCCCGCTTTGGCTTTGTCCATGTGTCCTTTGTACATGTTCCTTGATGACCCTTCCCCCTTTTCCCCTGTTATCCCCTCCCACCTGCCCTCTGGTTACTGCCAGTTTGTTCTTTATTTCCACGTCTGTGGTTACAGTTTGCTTACTTGTTTGTTTTGTTAATTAGGTTCCACTTATAGGTGAGATCTTATGGTATTTGTCTTTCATTGCCTATCTTGTTTCACTGAGAGTAATGTTCTCCAGTTCCATCCATGCTGTGTGAAGGGTAGGAACTCTTTCTTTCTGCTGCATAGTATTCCATCTAAAACTTGATATAATTTTTGTGTGTTGCATAATAATAATTGAAAAGAAATTGTCAAACTCAGAAAAAGAAATTCTATTTTGTCTGATGTAAGTACTGCTATCCAAGGTTTTCTTTGTCTGTTTGCATTTTTATAAAATAGCTTGGGCAAGGGATATAAAGGAAACAATAAACAAATGGGACTACATCAAACTAAAATGCTGCTGCACAGCTAAAGAAAACATCAATAAAATGGAAAGGGAACCAACCATAAAGGAAAATATATTTGCCAAAGATGCCTCGGACAAGGGTTTGATCTCCAAAATATATAAACTCACATGATTCTACTCCAGGAAGACAAACAACCCAATAAAAAAATGGGCAAAGGACCTGAACAGACACTTCTCCAAGGAGGACAAACAGAGGACCCAGAGACATATGAAAGGATGCTCAGCATCACTAGACATCAGAGAGATTCAAATTAAAACCACAATGAGGGACCACTTTGTACTGGTCATAATGATCATTATACCAAATCAACACACAACAAATGCTGGTGAGGTTATGGAGAAAAAGGAACCCTAGTACACTCTTGGTGGGAATATCTTTATCTTTTAAATAAATTCGATAATTGAAAGCATTTAATAGGTTCACCCAAAATGTCTCTGATATGGCCACTAGAAGATCCCAAAGATCAGGGTATAGAAGAATTAATAAGGAACTAGAAATTTTAGAACATATCTGGAAAATACCGGTACATGTATGTTCACTCACTTAAAACTTGCCAATATAATAGCCCACAATGCTGTTCTATTTTCGTTGCCAAATTTCTTTTTGTGTGTGTTTTTGTTCTTTTTTGCCAAACTTCTTGAATTAACCCTCTTTAGCCCCTTAACCATAAGACTTATTCCTGTGCTTAGTCTGAGTTCCATCGATGATCTCCTGTTGGCTACACATGAGCCATGTCTGGAGAGTTTGTTTGTAGGCTGTTTACCAAATGCAATGTGTTTCCGCATACAGGTAATAATAGAAGTGGTTAAAAGTGCTGAGGTGAGCCCATGAAAACCTTAAACGAAGGAAGTATGTATAGATTAATTTTTTTAAGTTTAAACATTAATTTTCAAAAATTAATGCCAGAATAAGAAATATAAGAAAATAGAATGAGGTTTTGTTTTAAGTTTGAATGCTAACCTTTTTATTTAAGAAGACTTAAGGAAATAGAACAAAAGAATTTTTAGGAGATTCCTGAGGAGGATTTTGGTCATTTTGTATACATTAGATACTGGTTCTTTACTACATACATATAAACTTATTTTCTCTTTCCCTGGATATAAATTTTCACTATTCTTTAACTTAACCATAATTGAGGGTGTTTAGTATTTACAAATAAAATTAAGAGAGGGAAAGAAGAGAGATTTTCCTAAGATCACTAAGCAAAATATAGAAACAGGAGTGAAAGAGAAAAAGGCAGTTCAGAAAAAAGGTAATACATGAGATGGACAGAGAAAGAGGGAAAGAAAAGGAGAAATGAAGGACATTAGAACTAGGTTGGAGCATCACGCCAAGGGTACCATCTCAGCTTCCTGTTTTAGCTGGAGAGGAATGGAGGAATGGTGAACACTCTTGGAAGAAGAAAGAAGTACTCTATAACCCAGGAGGAGTTGCAAATCAGGCACTTGGCAATACCTCCACAAATCTCTTAAGTTTCTTTTCAGAGAAAAGACATCTGTATTTTTTAAAGTTAAAAGTCTCACAAACTTCTTGCATTTACACTCTCAGGCAAAATTTCTTCCAGGCACACTTTCGTTTATTTTCTATGTGCAGCTGAAGCTAAACAGGTCAAATTCCAGAACTGTGATATCACCAGAGAAAACCTTTTACTGTGTCCATCCTGTTTTGTTTTTGCATCCTCACCCCCACCCGTTCCCTGCAGGAACATTTGCCCCCCACTGGAGAAACCGGAAGTCTCTGGTTTGTGCTTCCTCCAACCTAGTTCCCAATCATATAATGAAGAAAATCCTTTCACACTTAATGCTTGAAATAATACATTTGGACCACAAAATTGAAGCAGACATTTGCATTTGAAACACTGGCAATGAAATTCTTTCTCAAGGAGTTTAGACAAAGGGTTTGCTAATATTAACTGTAGTAGAGAAGGGCCCGGTTGTGGGGCCCAGTTTCATTTTTATTTAAAAAAATAAAAATGTGGTTTCTTATTCAAAAATGAAAAGTTACGATGGTGAAAGCAAAGCGTTAAACCAAGTGCAGTGCCCTTCTAAGCACCTGGCACTGTGCAACTGCACAGATTGCCTACACATGAAGCTAACCTTGTGTGGAAGCTACTGGAATTCCAACACCTAATCTCACAGAAGAGTTTTTACTTTGTTTCCAGACATCCCCCAGCTCCCTAGAGGAGGACCAGGTAATGGCTGATCCTAACCAGACTACTACCATAGCTGAGTTTGGAACTGTTAAGGAAAGGGAAGATTTTTAAAAATATTTATTTATTGATTGATTTTAGAGAAAGGGGGAGAGAGAAAAAGATACAACAATTTGTTATTCCACTGATTTATGTATTCATTGGTTGATCCTTGTTATGTGCCCTCACCAGGGATTCAACCCGCAACCTTGGTGTATCAGGACAATGTTCCAACCAACCGAGCTACCCAGCCAGGAGATTTTTTTTTTAAATAGGACTTTTAGGTTCACTGCAAAATGGAACTGAAGGTACAGACTTCCTGAGGCAGGAGAGTAAGAAGCTAGGAAAATTTCTTGGTAAGTGGAATGGAAAAACTAAGACAGATACCTGAACACACTGGCCAAGCAATTTACAGCCAGATGCAGAAGTTCACCTCCCTGTAGATAACATCTGGGCCTCAGTTGTATTTCCTATCCAGGCTCAGAAAGGCAGCAAGACCAGGTGAGTGGTGCCAGGACCAGCTGCAATGACTAATGGTGCTGACCAGTTAGCGAAGAACACGACCCTGAAAGAGCACACGTGGGAATTGGATGAATAGCTTCCTGAAACCCTCCTGAGACCTACCCTAATATTCCCACTACAAGAGAGAATAAAGCCCTCAAGACAGAGGATCCAGCATCTGCTTTTTCTCCTAGGAGCACCCCCACTCCATTCCTTTCTTCTCTTTCCCTGCAGGCACACATCTTCTAAAATCTAAGGGACCCCACAAGACTTGCAACCAGGGAGCGGTGGGCAGCAGCAGCTCGTCCCAGACTAACTCCTAAACTTGTGTCCAAGGCCCCTTTTTTCTGATTTCCCAGTGGGTCAAAGCAGACCTGCCTAGGCTCTCTTGTTTCTTCTGTGCTGAGCCCTTCCTCGTTTCACTGTCCCCAGCTTTAAAAACGTACCCTCGTAGTCACCAGGATTTGTGTTGTGAAATCTGTCCTACATGAAGTCAAGAACACACAGACTGCCAGCTGGCCTTAGGCAGGCCCAGTCAGGGCCAGGCCATTGTCCCCATTGGCTTTATTAAATAATTCACGAATCGGGAGCATCCCATCTAGCAACTAGAAGGGTGCTCCAAGAGATTGTACAAAATGGAAGGTTTTTACCCCAATTCAGTTGAGGCAAGGGAGATATTAAAAAAAAAAGAAGAAAAGAGGATTCTGTGGGCACTTAAATGTCTTTTTTTAGGGAAAGAGAAAGGGAAGGGTTTTCATCATACAGATTGCTTCTTTCTTTGGGGGTGGGGGATATGGAGACAGACCAGGTGACAGACCACCTTACTGGTGCTTAACCAGAAAATTCCAGACTACTTATTTAAGATTATATTTCTGGGAGAGGTTGAAAATGCAATTAAACCAGATATTAAATCTAAATTTGGTATCATGGGCTTTAGCACAAGTGATGTCATTTTGGGCCTGTGGTTTTAACAGAACCGATGAACCTACCTTGACACACCATCATCTGACATCCACTGTCACTCAAAATTTCCATCAGGGTTCACTCTTGGTGGTGTACGATGTATGGGTTTGGACAAATGTACAATGGCGTGTGTTCATCGTTATTCTACAGTGCAGTTTCATGACCCTGAACATTCCCTGTGCTCTCCCCCATTCATCTCCCCACCCTCACTCCTAACTCCTGGCAGCCACTGATCTTACACTGTCCATGCTTTTGCCTTTTGCAGAATGAATCATGCAGTGTGTAGCCTTTTCAGATTGGCTTCTTTCACTTAGACAATAGGAATTTAAGGTTCCTCCGTGTCTTGTAACAGTCTGGTAGCTCATTTCTTTTTAGTGCTGAGTTATTTCATTGTCTAGATGTACCGCAGTTTATCCTTTGACCTACTGAAGGACAACTTGTTTGCTTCCAAGTTCTGGCAATTGTGAATAAAGCTGCTATAAACATCTGGGTTGCTGTGTAAACATAATTTTTATCCTAGGCCTTCAAAGGATGAAGAGTATGCCACCAAAATATACCTTCTGGTATATGAATTATTTTAAACTGGTTATTTTTAAGAAACAAAAGACTCAGAAAGCAACTGTGACCTTCCCTCTAACCGCCTAACAGAGTTTAGATGGAGGACCTGCTGTAGGAAGGGAGCTATCATCCCAGAGGCAATTCATATCACACTCAGTCCATATTGTAGCTCATATCACACTCAGTTCATATTGTAGCTCAATATGAACTGAGTGTGATAGGGCAGCACCATGCAAAACCCACTTGATCAAAGGCCTCCCTGTGTCCCGCTGTTAAGGACGCCCAGCAAACATTTATTTACCAAACATTTGCTTTTCTCTCACCATGTGAATTGCCTTCCTGTTCTTTGGGTCCAAAACCACAGCCCCTCACCCTCTTCTCCTTAGCTCAAGATGGCACATAAGCCATAACGGTCCAATCTGTCCTCGAGTCTCATGTTTTTACAGAACCTCCAAATGTACATATATAATAAACTTGGTCATTTTTTCTTGGCAATCTGTCTCAAGTTGACTTGATTATTAGTCCAGCCAGAAAAATTTAATAGAAATGTAGAAGAAAAATTACTTTGAACTACCCCAACCTTTTCTGTTTGGCCCCTTGCCCCAGGCCCTTCCTGAAGTCTGGACTTCATTCTGAGCTTGCTGACCTGAACAGCTTGTTGGCCAGGATTGTATTGCAACAGGAAAAGTCAGCATTTCTGCAGCCTGTCACACCACAAAGAATAAGTAGAGACAATAATTGAATCTTTATAGGCCCTTTATTCAGATGGCTGATGATCTGAGAAGATGGTGGGTTATGTACCCTAAAAACCATCTTAACATCCCAACTCAAGCCAACGTTTTTGTAAGGAGAAGAAAAGTGTAGGTAAGGGGGTTCAAATTCTGGGAAAAGTTTAGTAAGATAAAAGTTGCAGTCCTGAGATTCCAGCAATTCTTTATCTGCATCTGGACATTCCCTCCCTGGAGCACAAAGGCTCAGGTACCATCTTGATCCCTTGCAGTCCTTTCGGGGTACAAAGGTTGAATTGCCTCTGGGCCTCCTGGAGTCAGGTAGGTCTGGTCCTACATTCCAGTTCCTGGAACAACAGGTTTCTATATGCATTAATCACCAAGCCTACTAACTATATAACTAAAGCTGAAAGTTTCTAACTCTTTAGTTTCCCCATCATCCACCACTATTAGTCTTAACTATCTTATTTCTAAGAGATTAGTTTCATACAGAAGAAGTCATTTTGCTGTTGAGCATGTATCTTCGCTTTAGAAAGTCTCAGGGGGGTTTAGGAATACACTTAAATGCAGATCCACATAAGGGGGCACATTGTATGCAATGACAAGCTATGACACTGAAAAAGATAAGACGACAAATGCTTCTCTAAGACCAGAAATACTAGGCAGCCAGAAGGTTGGTTTAGACAAATTTAATACCAAAGAGCCTCTCTCTTTGTTTATCTTGGACACTACTTCATTTACTTGCTGTACTTCATGCTCTATGAGCTGTGAATTATCAGTCAGGTTGAAACAGCAGAGTCCTTTAAATTCTTCACATCCATAATTGTGTCTTAGAAGAAGATAGTCTATAGCTGTATGGTTTTCTAATACTGCTTCCCTAACTTGTCCTAGTTTTTTTTTAAGATTTTATTTATTTACTTATTTATTTATCTTTAGAGGGGAAAGGAAGGAGAGAGGGAGAGAAACATCAATGTATGGTTGCCTCTCGTGCGTCTCCTGCTGGGAACTGGCCTGCAACCCACGCATGTGTCCTGACTGGGAATCGAACTGCGATTGTTTGGTTCACAGGCCCACGTTCAATCCACTGAGCTACACAAGCCAGGGCTTGTCCTAGTTCTTGACTGATGGCACTAATGGCTTCAGAGGTGGCATTCAAAGCTTTTACCATAGTGCAGGCTAATCTACTTATTTCTATTTCTTTATCTACTTATTTCTATATTCAAAGAAGTTATCATAACTGGTATTATAATGATCATAAAAGATTTATATTCAGCAGGGCTAAAAAGGTGCAAATCACCATTACAATAAGGTAGAAGGGAGAGTTCCCATTGAGCCAGAGTCAGGGGTGGCTTCTGAGATATAAACACCATCAGTCTTCCCAGAGAGTGTGGTCCCCCAGAACTGTTTGCTGGAACATAGGAATAAACAGTCCTTTCACATATTGGAAACCATCCTTTAGGCAATTTGAGGTAACCAAAGGTATAAGATACATCACTGGTGGTGGTGTAATTTATTTCCACATCCACTGAAAGCATAGAGCAAGTTTGGGTACAGTTGATAAAAGTAATACACTCTCTATCTGGAGCTATATTAGTGACTTTTAAGGAAACACTTCCCCATCCTTTAGAGTTACCGCAGGTTCCCAATTATAATAATGGAGTAGGTTATGGTCTTACCAATATGTTGAAACAAAGTATAATTGTGAAGGCTCTTCAGGGGAGTAAAAACACCACTACACAGGCAGTGAAAATTTGTTTGACATAGGTTCCTCCCACGAGACAAAAGTCAAAGAGGTTTAGAACATTTTTTGCTAAATATAGCTAAAATATTTTCATTGCTTTGAAAAGAATAAGTACCCTATAATAAGTCCCCTGTAGATTAAACAAAAAGTGATGAAAAGAATATGTCATCGTCTTCTAAAGATGACTTTCAAGTCTTCTTCTTTTTATTATTATTATTATTATTATTATTATTATATTTTATTGACTATGCTTTTACAGTTGTCTTGATTTTCCCTTTTTATCCTCCCTCCAACCAGCACCCCAAGGCCCTCAGGCAATGCCCCCACCATTGTTCATGTCCATGGGCCATGCATATAAGTTCTTTGGCTACCCCATTTCCTATATTGTACTTTCATCTCCATGGCTGTTCTGCAACTATCTGTTTGTACTTCTTAATGTCCTCACCTCGTCACCCATTCTCCTGACCACCTCCCATCTGGCAAAACTCTCATCTCCCATCAAAACTCTCTCGGTATCCATGATTCTCTTTCTTTTCTTCTTGCTTGCTTAGTTTGTTTTTTAGATTCAGTTGTTGATAGATTTGTTCTATTTGCTATTTTATTGTTTGTAGTTTTTATCTTACTTTTCTCAAATAATTCCCTTTAACATTTCTTATAATAATGGTTTGGTGTTGATGAACTATTTTAGTTTTTTCTTGTCTGGGAAGCTCTTTGTCTGCCTTTCGATTCTAAATGATAACTTTGCTGGATAGAACAATCCTGACAGTAGGCTCCCACTTTTCATGATTTTGCATATTTCTTGCCAATCCTTTCTAGCCTGCAAAGTTTCTTTGGAGAAATCAGCTGACAGTCCTATGGGAACTCCCCTATAGGTAACTCTCTTCTTTTCTCTTGCTCCTTTTAAGATTCTCTCATTATTTTTAACTCTTTGCCTTTTAATTACAATGTGTCTTAGAGTGGGTCTCTTTGCATCCATCTTGTTTGGGACTCTCTGTGCTTCCTGGACGTGCATGACTATTTCCCTCACCAAATTAGGGAAATTTTCTTTCATTAATGTTTCAAATAGATTTCCAATTTTTTGCTCTTTCTTTTCTCCTTCTGGCACCCCTATGATGCAAATGTTGGACTTCTTAAAGTTGTCCCAGAGGCTACTTACGCTATCTTTATTTTTATTGGATTCTTTTTTCTTCTTGTTGTTCTGATTGGTTGTTTTTTTCTTCCTTATGTTACAAATCATTGGTTTGATTCTCAGCTGATTAGTTTGGGTTGCCTCTGGGCCTCCTGGAGTCAGGGTAGGTCTGGTCCTACATTCCAGTTCCTGGAACAACAGGTTTCTACGTGCATTAATCATCAAGCCTACTAACTATATACTAAAGCTCAAAAATTTTAACTCTTGAGTTTCCCCATCAATATCATTTGTATAATGGCCTCACAGACACTGACTACTTACCATCCAAACTTCCAAGTATTGTGTGTTTATGATTCTATGTTTAAGAGTTGGGGATGGGAGTGGCAACAGTTCAAAAACCTAAGCCAGGCTTAAGGAAAGAAAGAAGATGCATGGCTCTAAGTCGAGGTTCTTGGTTTGTAAACAACAGAAATGGACTCCTTCTAACTTAAAGGGAAAAAGGAGTCTCAAATGTTGTAGCTCACAGATCTAAAGGAAAAGACAAACCTTGAAGCCCTGAAGGTGATAGAAACCACAGTAGTCTGGGGGCTAGAACTCTCCTCAGGGTTCTTCTATCAGAAGTAATCAGCTTCCAAGATTTGTGAAATCTTTCCCAGCTGTGCCTCAGGCTGGGAAAGATTCGGGCACCTTAATTGACAATCGCCAAAACTGTATGCAATAGGGTCTGGCCAGTCCTCTGAAGAGAAACTTAGGTGAAATTACTAGACTGAGCCGTTAATGTTGGGGAACATTTCAACAACATATATTCACTTTATTAATATTACAAAGAAGCCCACACAAGAGAACTTATTAATCAGTCAAATTTTGTACAGGGTATATTTCTTGCTTAATTATGGTTATAAGGTAGATACACCTGCTTTTAGTTTTTCCCTATAGGTTCTGTTATTTTGATATTGTTTTTAAATTAAATTTTAGCTGATTATAACCCAGACAAGAAAAAGCTAAAGGAGTTTATCACCACCTCACCAATATTACAAGAAATGTTAAAGGGACTTTTTTAAAGAAAGAACATAAATATGAATAATAAAATGGCAATAACCACATACCTTTCAATAACTGCCTTAAATGTAAATGGATTAAATGCTCTAATTAAAGACATACAGTAGCTGGATGGATACAAAAATAACATCCATACATATGCTGTCTACAAGAGACCCACTTTGATTGAAAGATGCACAGAGACTGACAGTAAGGCAATGGAAAAAGATATTTCATGAAAATGGAAACAAAAATAAAAAGCTGGGGTACAATACTTATGTCAGACAAAAGAGGCTTTAAAACAAAGGCTATAATAAAATACAAAGATATTTTAAAATGATAAACGGATCCATCCAATAAGAGGATATAACCCTTGTAAATATTTACACACCCAACACAGGAGCACCTAAATATATAAAATAAATATTGACAGGCACAAAGGGAGAGGTGGAGAATAATGCAGTTTTAGTAGGCGACTTTTAACACCCCACTGACATCAATGGATAGATCATCTACACAGAAAATCCACACACACAAAAAACACCCCACCTCACTGGCCTTAATTAAATCAGATATTTTGATATTTGATAACTGATATTTTTATAGCCTCTCACCCCAAAACAGCAGGATATACATTTTTCAAGTGCATTGTTTACAATAGCCATGACAGGAAAGCAATCTAAGTGCCCATCATTGGACAATTGGATAAAGATGTGATACATATATATGATGGAATTTTACCTGGCCATGAAAAAGAATGAAATCTTAACCATTTGCAATGGCATGGATGGACCTAGAGGGCATCATGCTAAATGAAATAAGTTAGTCAGAGAAAGACAAGTACCATATGATTTCACTTATATGCAGAATCGAAAGAACAAAATAGCCTGGCTGGTGTAGCTCAGTGGATTGAGCATGGGCTGCGAACCAAAGGGTTGCCAGTTCGATTCTCAGTCAGGGCACATGCCTGGGTTGCAGGCCAGGTCCCCAGTGGGGGCCATGCGAGAGGCAACCACACATTGATGTTTCTCCTCTCTCTTTCTCCCTCCCTTCCCCTCTCTCTAAAAAAAATAAGTAAATCTTTAAAAAAATAAAATAAAGAACAAAATAAATGAACAAACAGGATGAAACAGGCTAATAGATACAGAGAACAAACTGATGATTGCCAGATGGGAGGAGGACTTCTGGGAGACTGGGTAAAAAATATGAAGGGATTAAGAAGTAGAAATTGGTAATTACAAAACAGCCATTAGGATGTCAAATATAGCGTAGGGAAAATAGACAATAATATTTCAGTACCTATGAATAGTGCCAGGTAGCTACAAGACTAACTACTATATTGTATAGCTGAAACTAATATGAAATAATATTGAATGTCACTGATATTTAAACATTTTTAAAAATAAAAATATAGCTGGTTACATTAATTTACTCTGCATCTAGTGCTTTTGATTAAGGCTTCAAGAAAATTATATGTTAACTATTGTGGGGAAAAAAGGGTTCTATGGAAAGTAACCTCACAAGGTGATCTAATCATAAATTTCTAACTGGGCAGGACATGGTGGGTAGTCATGTCCCAGACATATAATTTTTTAGTAGGGCTTGTTTTTGCGTTAAGTAAGCCCTCTTCATTGTTTATGTGTATCTAGGTTAACATACCTTTAAAATTCCCCTTCTTAGACCCCATCTTCTAAAGCATAATTACCCTCAAGAGAGCACATAATTTTTTTCAAGAGCATATAATCTTAACTATCCTGAAATCCAATCCCTGTTTTGCTTAAAAGAAACTGCAAAACTTTATTCTCTGGGGACTTTAAGATCTTGCTCCCTAGAATATTTTGTCAGTTTAGTAAAAAACAAAACAAAAACAAAAACAAAAAAAAAAACCTTAAAACAGGTTTGAAATTTTGTTCTTATTTACTTCCTGTAGTGCAATAGGATTCCAAGAAGTCCACCCAGGACCACCCTGCAGATCCAGACCTGATGCTAGGTATGAGTAAGAGCCCACTGTGACCCACCTGCTCCCCAGTTTGCATTGGGTGAATTTGGATGAGCCTTTTCGTAAAATTGTGGGCCACCTTGCTTTAAGTATCAGGCCATGACTTTATTTAAATTGTTCTTAGAAAATCTTCCAGGTGGATAAATATTGAGATAACCAGAAGAAAGGGAAAAATGGGTTCCTACTTTTAATTAGAGCCTTTTCATTGGATTGCTTGCTGAGAGACTAAACAAAATCTTTGCTGGTTAAATGAAAGACTCAACTATCTTTAGCTCTGAAAGAGAAAGAACTTCTCCAGCTCAAATGGCCAATAGGGTGGTGACAGTTGTTTCAGTCCTTGAATATGGAGTGACAGAAATGGGCACCCCAAGGCATCCAGTGCTGTAATGCAGGCAATCCTGGATAAGCTGTCAGAGCCGGGGGAGGAGGGCAGGGACTCCTGGAATGGGTTCAGTCTGAGAGTGACGCTTTCCAAGGACCTGTGCCTTGGAAAGCATCATTGTTCTGGTGGCATCTGGTAAGTTATTGCTGTCCCTTCCTTATATTTTCGTAGGTGACTACGTTTTGTGGGGTTGCCTGAGGAAAAATTTCCTCTAGAGTGTGAAATGGTTCTATAGGGACAAAGGGTGGTTTTCCCTAGAAGTTTGTTCAGACTCTACACATCTCAAAATTAATATGGGGAATTATGCCTCCAAGGCGACAAACCCACAACTGTCAGTCTCCAATTAATACTAAGATGACTAAGATGAAGATCCTCTGGTACTTCTAAATTAATCTTTTGGACACATGATTAGAAAAGACAGCTAAATAAAAAGAAAAAGAAAAAATGCCAGCTATAAATTTTGTGAAATGAATGGAAATCATTTAATTGGCCTCTCATACCTTCAAAATTATTTGTTTTTAAAAAAGATATTTATTTATTTATTCTTAGGGGAAGGGAGGGAGAAAGAGAGGGACAGAAACCTCAGTGCAAGAGAGAGACATCAATTGGTCTGACCGGGACTGAACTTTTCTCCCCTTCCCCACACACAACCCTGGCATGTGCCCTGACTGGGAATTGAACCAGTGAGCTTTTGTTTTGTGGGACAATGCCCAACCAACTGAACCATACTGGTCAGGACCCAGAAGGAGGATTAAGATAAATGGATCAGCCTATGATGTCATTTAGGTGTCAACACAATTTTTTTTGTATTAAAAATGGCTGTTCTTATTTTGAAAGGGGGAAGTTCATTTGGAACCTGACTTGTTAAGGTGAAACTTTTTCAATTGCTGGTGTATTGGCCTTAAAGACTTTGACAGGAATGAATATATATACATACATATATATGTATGTGTGTATGTGTGTGTATATATATGTATGTGTATATATATGTAGTAAATGTGTGATAATTTTCCATCTCTGCATGCTATTATTAAAATTAATTTCAAGACCAGCACTTGTAAGGATTGGGTATTCTAAAATTCTCAGAAATATGGAAACTAACGAAAACACTTTTCAAGTTCAAATGATCTAAGGTTAATCCTTAGTAAATAAAAATTAGTTTAAGTTTGTTAGTTTAGATAGAACAGACATGTCTTTGAGTTATTGATATTAAACATAATATTTACATTTTACTGGGTTTTACAAAAATAAGTTCATATTAATAATTTATTTTGATTTCTATGAAATATGTTTTTAGAAGTCATAAAATGAAAATGTCATGGAAAGCATTGTAAAATAAGTGATGAAAAACTTCTAGGGTGTATTATATGGATAAATAATGGTTGTAGATTAAACCAATAGCTGAGTCTATGGGAAATCCAAGATGGTGCCTTGGTTCTTCCCATCTCCCTGCCATCATCACAGTACATGTAAGCTGAACTTAGATGAAGGAATTTATGAGCTGACATTTTAAAAGGAGACATCTTACACTATCGACAAAGTTTGATAAAGCCACTTCAGAAAATGCCAAATAAGTAATCGCTTCCATTCATAGTGAACTCCTGGGAGTCAAGGACTTTAAAGATCACTGACTGCCCCCTGGAGATTTGGGGAATTTTGATAAGTACATCTCTCTAACATTGTTGGAAGGGGCTTTATCAGGGGATATCTGATATCTACCCCTGTCTCCAACATTCACCTCCACCTACAATGGTCATCACAGACTCTGCTGGGATGAGAAGCTGCTGACATCAGGTCGGTGGCTAAGACATCAATAAGGTCTGTATACCTATGGATTGTTATGGAACTCAAGAATCCATTTTGTTTGTCTTTACCTGTCTGCTAATGATATTAGTTACAATAATAATTACGTTTGTCCTTTGGATTTTTCTATATAGTTGAACTGTTTATGATTAGTTGTATAAAAGAATTGTTAATACTCTCGCAGTGGCTTAAGTATGCTATACTAAATGCCAAATACAGAAAAATAAGACTGATGGTAAAATTTGGATCATAATAATTCAAAGGATAGAAATGATCCAGAGTGGGTTTTTCCTACCAGTGAATGCCAAAATACTTGGCTGCCTTCTATTTACCTGTTCTTCCCTTACTGGGGAAAATTCAACCTCAACAGACATCCCATGATTACTGCCCTATCCCCAATGGCTCACCGTCTCAACAAGATGATCTTGCTACTGAGACTTCCTAGGAATGAGCGTTCCTAGTGCTGTGAGATCACACTAATCTGACCAAAAGGTTGATCATTAATGCATCCTTCAAATTAATTTATGACCAAAAGGGGGACTTGTGGACAAGCCAAATTTAATTACGTATGTGTGTATGGGAACCCCATGTACAGGAGTCAAAACTTATTGAGAACTTCCTATTCAACTATTTCTATAACTCACTTCTGGTGCATTTCATGATTGCAATACCTGGGCTGAGTAAACCAGAATTACTGGTACGTATTAATACTGAGGATTTATTTTAAAGGTATGACCAATTTTTCCATTGCCACCCCAACACTCTTCCTAAATTATCCAATCAAAGCCCAGATACCATAATAATCGAATACTCCCCTTGGTTTCTCAGCTGTGTGTTCTCCTTTTGCTGCAATTAATAACAAAAGAAACTTTTTCAATTTCTAGTGTATTGGCCTTAAAGAGTTTGACGGGACCAAAAGACCCACCAACTAATGGCAATAGGTTAATTTTGTTTTGGTACTGATTTAAATAAATGAACAAGAGAAAAACAAATGTTTACTAAAACGAGAAATTTGAACACTGAATATTTGAGCAATAACTTTTGAAAAGGTGAGATAATGGTATGGTGGTCAGGTTTTTGTTTTTAAAGAATAGTTATTTTTTAGAACATGCTTAAACATCAATAGGTGTGATGATGTGATGTCTGATATTTGCTTCCCTAGGGGGAGAAGTAATTAGAATTATGGGCAATCAAGATAGTCAAAATGCAGCAATTGTTAAAGGTCATTATTGGGTAATGTAATTATGATGTGCTTGGATATGATTGAAAATTTGCAAAGACCTTCTTAAAAAATTCTTTCACGAGGGAGAAAAATTATAAAATCAAATGAATGTCCACAGCAATATATCTCAAAAGAGTTAATGCATTTTGCTTCATGAAAGCCAGGGTCTTCTCTTTTCTTTCGCACACCTTAATCAATACAGTTTAATAGACGTTCCTAAGTGTCTCAGGCAGATAAACGTCTGAATTAATGAAACTGTATGTAGAATTCAGGCGTGCCGCGAGCTACAGTTAATTGGCTACTCTGGCATCCCACAGGCTGCTTCCTTTCCTTCCGTACTTCCCCCTTTCCACCCAAAGACGATCCGCACACACCCAAGATGGTGGGTCCGGACACCGAAATGTCATTCTTCCTCCCTGAGCATGCGCAGCATCTGGGGCTGCGCAGGCGCTTTCCTGCCTCCCTCCCCGACTTTGGCGGATTGCGCCTGCGCTGTGGGGAGCAGCTCAGCTCCTGCTCGGCCGCAGTCTCAGTTTGAGTGCGGCTGAAGAGGCTAGGTTGGATAAGATGAGGCTTTTGCTTCTGCTCCTGGTGACGGCATCGGCGTTGGTCCGGAGCGATGCGTCGGCCAACCTGGGCAGCGTGCCTAGCAAGAGATTAAAGATGCAGTACGCCACCGGGCCGCTGCTGAAGTTCCAGATTTGGTGAGTCAGTGCCCAGCATCCCGGTTGCCCTGCGGCGCCTCCGCTCCGTGCCTCTCCGTACGCCAGGGCCCCGCTTCGCGGCCTAGCGGTACGGACCTCCCCCGGCCCGGAGGAACGGCGCCAGCAGCCTTCCGCAGTCTGCCTTCTCCCGGTCCCTTCCCAGGACGGCCAGGCTTCCCTCTTTTCCTCCACGCACATCTGCTCGCTTCTGTTTTGCTTCCTAGAATGGTGGGGATGAGTAAAGGGAGGGCACGAGAAGGTTAAATACTGAAAGGCAAGGACGTGGGGACACTTGTTAGTGCGGAGGACTGATCAGCGGTGTCACGCCATGGCTTCCCCTGCTGCCTACGAAGCTGGGCATGAGTTAGCGCAGCCTTGATGGAGGAGCTCCCAGCGTTTGCCACCCAGTTCACTTTTCCTCTCCCTTTTCCGAGGGTTATGCCAGGCAGCCGAGTCACTGCCCCGCTAGGTGAGGGTTAATTCGGGTCATTGAAGGGGATCCGTGAGTGATAGACAGACACCTTTTTCTCCAGGAGCTGCCTGCCTGGTGACTGAGTGAGGGAGTAGGCTCCTGACAGCCCGAGGGCGTGGAGAGGGCTGGGGAGGCTGATTCTCAGTTTGCAGTTGCTAAAGTGTGTTTGAAAAAGGAGTACATTGCTCTTTTGACAACCGTTCCCTTTTTCTCTACACCCACCTCCCGGGGGTTGTCTGCTCTGGCGTGTGTTTCTACCTTTCAGATTTCGTCTTGCGCATTCAGAGAAATAGAAAAAGGAATTTCCATTAGTTTTCGACTTTGTACTTTAAGTGATTTTGTTGTTACCTAGTTAAGTATTAGAATAGTAATGCATTGTAATAACGTAAATGGGCTTGGGGAAGTTTGAAAGACTCGTTTAAAATAAACATAGTAAAATGGCAGAAATTAGAACTATGCGTTGCAAATGGTGCCCTTTTTTTAGAAAGAAAGGGCGTTCAGATTAGTAAATCATCAGAGTACTGATACTTTGGATTATTGGTGTTGCCCAGAATGTATTTAAAATCAGCTTTTTCAAATTTCATGTATTAACGTAAGGGTACTAAAAGTTTAGACTTTCTACTTATCAACCTAGGTTTTTTGCTTAATCTTTAAAGACTACGCAAGTTTTAAAAAACAGATCTTTAAGAGTCAGAAAATGAGATGGTGAGACTTTATTTTTTGAGTGAAAACTAAAAACCTTGAGATTTTGGGGATTAAAAAAAGCTCTGTGTACTGTTTACTATGATATATCTGTTATATAACATCTTTCATATTACACTGCAAGTGGGAGATAGGACTTGACTAAATAAGAAGCCTCCAGTCATATTAGGAACTTGTAAATAGTATAGGATTCTTAAGGTTTAAATGTGATACTTTTGGATTCAAGTAGTTTTAAAAAGACTGCAGTTTCCACATTTTGTAATTTTTCTATTTTCTACTTTTGTATCTCTTGGCTTCACATGTGGTTTTCACAAAATACTTTTCTTTTGTAGTTACTTAGATTAGAGTACTTGTCACAATAACGTGTACCTTCCACTAAGGGTATTCATAACAAAGTATTTAAAATGTGTAAAATAAATGTAGGGAAGAGCATTTAGTCCTTCAAATTAAACTTTTTAAAAAATCCTAAGTACTGTATTGCAGTTGAACTTTTAATGCTTAGTCTTTGTTTCTTTTTCTTCCTTCTTCCTTTCCTCCCTCTTTCTCTCTCTCTCCCCCTTCCCTCTCCCCCCCTTCTCTCTTCTCTCTCCTCTTTCCTCTTTCTTTCCTCTCTCTCTCTCAACACACTTGTCCTGAAAGCCTAGTGAGAGTTTTCTTTTTTAGTCACACTGAGTGTGGTAGTGCGTACAGAAGTGCTTTAGCTTTCCTTTTTAAAAAGATTTGGGAGGGAGGGAGAGAACATCAATGTGTGGTTGCCTCTCATGCGCCCCCTACTGGGTACTTGGCCTGCAGCCCAGGCATGTGCCTTAGACTGGGAATAAAACCCTTTGGTTCACAGGCCGCCACTCAATCCACTGAGCCACACCAGCCAGGGCTTGCTTTCTTTTTTTGATGGGCAGATGAGAAGTAACTTTATTAACAGCCCTACCAAATACAGGTAAATTTAGCTTGTTACTTTTTGTAGAGATTAATTTGTATGCAGTAAGGTAAATAATGGGTTTCTGGTTTTGGTAGAAAAACTCTTGGACATTTATTTGCAAGATTGGGAATGGAGAGGAAGCTAAGACAATTGAGGATAAATATGTGAAAATTTTTTATTCTATTTGAAATCCGAGTGCTGTAAAATGCAGTTTTTCATTAATTATCACTGTTTACAAAGATGGTACTATTTTTACTTTCTTTCAATTGGTTTTGTCACTTATTTTATTATATTTCTTATGACTACTATAGCTTAATAGATAATCTGATATTGTGCCACTTTTGTAATTGCTAATAGAACAAACAAGTAACAACACAAATGGAATTGAAGGGAGAGGGATCAAGTGTGCAAAATAGTTTAAAACAAACTTGATTTTTTTACATTTGTGTAAAAATATTTATTCAATACTTGCTTATGTCAGGGACTAAAGATACTGTGGTGAACAAGACAGATATAGCTCCTCATGAAGCCTACAAAAATGGCACAGTGTTACTTTACATACCTGAATGTTATTGTGTCAACTGATTGAGCAGTCCAATTGGGTAAGTTTGGGGATGCTGATTTCATATTTGAGGAAAAAGTTTACCCTGCTTATTTGGATGTTTAAACATTGAACATAAAAAAGGAAGTTCTCTCTAATCAGAACTTAAAGTTCCATATTCACATTTTCCTTTCTTGTTATTTTTATGTGTAAATGTATTCTGACAGGTACTGTTTGGCATGGTTTGTATGCATGCTTTAATTTCCCCACATGTGTGATTTAACATGTAATTAGACCTGTAGTATTTAATTGGTTATTGCAGTTTGAACTCTACAATTAATAGTTATTTGAACATGTGACAATTGATTTACTAAGAATGGTAGATAAGATAAAGATTTAATAACATAAGCAGGATATAGCAGAGCTTTCCACTATTTGTTAATTTAAGAATCCACTACTGTATTTTTAGGACAACCGAATTACAAGTAGAGTTTTAAGACATAAATGAAGCTACTTCTGCTAAAAGAAAAGAGTTCATTTAAATTTATACCAGCTCAGCTTTTGTTTTTGTGGTATGGAGGCAAGAAAATAACAACTGATTTGGATGTTGATACTGATCAAGATAGTAAAATGCTGAATTGAGGAAAGCTGAGCAGTTGTGAGTTGTAGAGATCATGTTAGTTACTGTAGACTTAACAGTTGCATGTTCAACAAATATTTGAACATCTCTGTGCAGGCACTTTGGTGCTGAGAATTCAATTCAGTGTTGTCATAGATGTACAGGCAAAGCAGTCATTAATCTGTGGACAACACATTTAAATTACTGTGAAGGGAAGTTATGTGGCATGAGAGAGGCCTAGTTAGGAGACCAGTGAAGGTTTCCATGAGGATATGAACTTTGAACTGATATTTGAAGGGTAAAATTTATTTAGGTAGAGCTTTCAAGCAGTGGGAATAACGTGTTTAGTGGCCTCATAAGTGAGAGAGAACATGATTTCTTAAGGAGGCCAAGGTGGTGTGGACCCTGGACGGTTTGGCAGGCCCTGTTAAGGAAAGATCAGCGAGGATCTCTGGGGAAAAAGCTTTCCAGGGGTTGAAGAGTAGATGCGGGCAGAGCCTGTAGGGGAACTGTTGGAATTGCCCAGGCAAGAGATGATGGATCTCGGAATAGAAAGGTGATAGTAGAAGTAGAGAGTAAAGGGAATAGAGATCTTTAGGAGATAAACTTGGCAGCTCTTGATGATGGATTACGTGTTTGAGGAGGAGAGAAGCGTCAACGATGACTCCTGAATTCTGGAGCAGTGCTGCACCATTCACTGGCATGATAAAGGAGACAGATTATAGATATTTTTTGTGTGTGTGTGGTACAGGGGAGGGAAAAGGAGTAATCCTGAATTTTTAAGACTAAAAGCATAGTAGCCAGGGGAAAATCCTACAAAATAATTTTCATTTCTCCCATATAGCCACAGTAACTGAAACTAAAAACTTAAATAAGTTACTGTGTTTCACCAGACTTAAGATATGTAAAATATACCATTATTTTGTATACTACCCAGAAGAAAAAAATACTGCCACTTAAACCGTGACACACTAATGATTATAAGATAAATCCTTATTTTTTAAAAAGATGCTGAATAGAGGGAAGGTACTTGGAATCAATGAAACAATGAGTAATAAGTTGATCCGGATAGTAGAGTAATACAGTGTTAAGAGAGAACAAATAAAATGGTGGCTACTACAACTACCACTACATTAGATCTTTAATGTTCTGTAATGTTTACATGGAATTTTAATGCCATTTTGTTTTGTTTACTGCAGCATGTAACTGAATACTCTGTAATAGTTGTTTCTACTTAATAATGAACAAAATACTTTAGTTCAAAGCTTTTATTTGTTTACTTACAGTTTGCCATTACAGTAAGTGGTAGAATTCAAATTGAATATATCATTTAGAAGTACCAGTATAACCTCATAAATTTTGAGTTAGGATAGTTACTGGGAAATTGTGCATTTACTGGATAGCAGTTTGGAGTCCCACGATCTGCCTCTTATCTTTTGAATCACTTTCAGGAAAATAATTTCTTTAGCTTTCAATTTGTTCATCTGTAAAACAGGATGTTGATTGCGTTCCAATTACTTCTAGTATACAATTATTCTATTGTGTACTGGTAGGAAGCTTAAAGGAAAAAAGTGAAAGCATTGCATATGTGTTTCGGTTTTTGTCACTTAAGAGTTGTTAGAGCTCTCTGGTTCCTCTACTAGTCACCTTCCCTGCCTTCCAAAAAGGAAGTCTTGTTTTTATGTGTTTGAGGTCTGTCCAAAAGGTTTCAGCCATGTAATATGAAAAGTAGAGATTTACTGAAGAAGGTACAAGAAGTATTGTACATAGGACAATGCCACCTCGGTCCCCTTCAAAGTAGGCATCTTGGGGCCTCACACAGTTCTCCCAATCACCATCAGTTGCCCTGTCATACTTTTCTGAATCTCACTGACGGTCTGAAATCTCTTCCCTTTCAAAGGTGATTTTAGTTTTAGGGAAAGCCAGAAGTTGCAGGGCGCCAAGTCTAGGCTGTAGCGGGGCTGAGTCACCTACAGTGGTTTAATGTTTGTCCAAAAAAGACTGCATACGCTGGGTTGCGTGAGCCGGCGCACTGTCATGATGAAGCGGCCAAGCAGCAGTTGCCCATAGCTGCGGCCTTCTAAATCATCCTTGTTTTGGTGGAAGACTGCTCAAGCTTAATACAAAATTTCGTGCAGGTTCTCTGCTCTGCTTGCTGTCATTTTGAACGTGACAGCCACCACAGTACACTGCTCACTCAATGGCATCTACCACCCCACTGACCAGTGCAGTGAATACATGTGCGTTCCAGTCGGCTCTCTTTGGCTGTCTGTTTTCCTGACAGACTTCGTATACCTTTCATTCATTGGAGTGGAGCCTGGGATTGGTGAGGAAGAAGTCTTCCACATAGATATCTTCCACTTCCACATATCAGGAACTGCTGATAATCAAGTCCTCATTTTTAGGCCCCTTTTTTTTCATGCCACTTCCCCCCCTCTTTTGTCTACTTTCTAGGAAATTATGAATTTGTTTTTCTTTACAGTAATATTTGAAAACCAGTTGTTTGCGGGGAGAGTCAGACATATAATAAAATACTCTGTTCTGAGTGTTCTGAAACAGGGCATAATGGAGGACTGTAAAAATCCAGAAGATAGAAAGATAACCCATTCAGGGGAGTTGGAAGGCTTTGCAGAGGAGGAAGTGAAATCTTGAAAGGTATGGGGAACCGCAACCAGGAGATACAGGGAAGAGCTTTGTAAGCTAAGGGGAGAATATATGCAAATGAAGCCTTACTCAGCATGGAGGAGGGAAAAGGACAGAAAATGAGGAACGCTGGAGTCAAATAATCAGTTAGAAACAGCTAGCGGAGTGTACATCCTGCCATTTATCAAGTGTTTATTATCGTAATTTGTTATTTGCGTGGTCTTTAATGCTGTTATGAGAATTTAATAAAGTAAACCTTTGAAACTTTATTCTGATTTTCAGCTTTAAAAAATGCATATAGCTTTCTGGCCGTGAAAAATAATTCATGTTTGTTGTATGTGAGCACTCCTGTTTAACTTTTTAAAAAAGCATTTATCAGGTTAGTTTATTATTAACTCCCTTCATATCCTGTTCCTTGTGTGTTTTACAGAGTGCCTTGTTCAGAATTCATTGCTTAGAACATTTAGAGCTGGTGATGTACCAGATGTCTATTCCTACTTCATCTACTGAAGAGAATGAAGAGAAATAAAGATGACTTTTAAAAATGCAGTTTTCAGTGATTAGTGAGCTATTGGGCTGATCATTGTTGTAGACAATTAGAAACTACAGTATTTACAGAACATCTTCCTGATTTTTTTGGTACAGCATGGGGGAAGTATTAGTTGAAGTTAATTGGGGTGTAAGTAGCAGAAATCTATTTGAACTGGTTTGAACAACACGTTTTAAAATTACCAAAGAATAGTTTTAGAACCCAAAGGCAGATGTATAGCAGGGCCTCAAGACAGGGTGAAAATAGAAAACTGGAAAGTCTGAGAAGACTGCATCCACTGTTTTTCTGGTTCACATTTGTACTTTTCTCAGTAAAATGTACTTCATTTTTCTCTCTTCTCAGAAGATCGACTTATTCCTCTTCTCAGTCCTTTTGAAAGATTATCACTGCTCTGTACCCACAACAGCTCTGGTGTTAAATGTTCACCTGTGTGGAGATAATCGTTTTTTAAAATCCCAATTCATCTGAAATATCAACTGTGGCAGGTGGTAAACGGATCTGATTCTATGTATGGGCGAGAAGACTGTTGGAGGGTTGTGGCATTATAAATGAAAGGGGAAGGTGATTTTAAGAGATGGGAAAAACAAATTATAAGGATTTATTTTATAATGGCAAATGTCTGAGATTGCTCTTTTTAAAAAAGAATTTTGAGAGTATGGTTATTAAAGTTGGGGACAGTGAAACAAGAAAGGGCCTGGAATAGGAGGAGCAACAGGAGAGAGGCTAGACAGGCTGCTTTGACTCTAGGAATGTTACAGGAAAGGAGCGAGCCGAGGTGGGGCTGCTGTAGGCTCACTGAGAAGTCAGGAAAAGGGGGCCTTGGAGATAGTTTTCTGGGGTTAGCCTGGGTAAAGCTGTTGCTGCCCGTTCTCTTGGAGACGCTTAGAGTTTAGGAGAAAGAAGATTCACTAGGGCTCTGGTCAGGTAGTTCATTGGTTACAGCATCATCCTGCTACACCAAAGTTGAGGGTTTGATCCCTGGTCAGGGCATGTAATAAGAACCAACCAATGAATACATGAATAAGTGGAACATCAAATTGATATTTCTTTGTCTCTCCCTTTTCCTCTCTGTCTCTCTCTAAAAATCAATAAGTAAAATTTTTTTTAAAAAATGGAAATTCACTTGAAAAGGAGAGTCAGGTGGGATGCCGCAAGGAAAGCACACCCTGTTTAAATAAGAGCTTGTGAGAGGTTGGGATTTGTGACAGGCCCAACTTTGATGTAAGTAAGCTATTTGACTGTGATTAGGTGCAGGTGTATTATAGAAAAAGGGAAGAGCAGGTCGTTAGGCACCATGAATTAGACTGAAAACATGATGGACTTTAAAAGGCACAGAATCTGTTTCAAATAGTCAGCATTCACAGAGGATATTTCTGTATTTCCTAAATTTCCTTCCTATTCATTACACGTAGATCATCTAAATTATATGCAAGTTCTTTTAGAAAACTATTGTGTGAAAAATATTTTAAATTGAGTAGTTGCAAAAGCTGACTGCGTAAGTAAGATATTTCTGTATTACTAGAAAGAGGTTTGCAAAGTGATTAGGACTTAAATTTAAGATTGCTTTTCAAGATTTAAATTTAGTTCTTAAGGAACTTCAATCCAGGGACAGAAAGAGTGGGCAGCTGCTGCAACATATTTTTAGAATGTTTAGGTACTTACTTGTTGGAGGTATACTAGAAGTCATGGTTTTATTCACTGACCCAGAAAGAATGGAATACCTTGAGAGAACTGGGTGTGGTAGTAGAAGTGGAATGATGACTGGCCCTTTACTGCCCACCTCGATGAAATACTACACGTTTTATTTTCTGTCAACAGTATTGATTGCTGTTTCAAAACAGAAAAATGGTTTTGAGAACAACAATTATATAGGAAAAAGGTTCCTTGGTTTTTCTTTACAAGTCTGGAGGCAAATACAGAGAAGAAAGTTTACTTATGTGTAAAATAAACTTGTCTAAAAATATGCTTTTTGTGTGTCTCATAAACGGCTTGCTTTTTCAGAAATAAGAAAGCTACAGTTTTAAGGTATTGGATTTCAGGGTTATGGGCTGATTCTATTTGGAGTTTGGTGCAAAGGTCTGAGACTGCATTGAAGATACGGGACTAGAAGAACTGAGGATAGAATTAGGCTTCTGAGCACAGTGGCCAGAAAAGTGGGTGACTGGGAAGAATCTGACCAGTAGTGTTTGTCTGCACATGGACACACCTTTAGCTAGAGCTCTTAGGGCTCTCCTGGGTGAAGGATTGGAACTCTCAGAACAAATGTGAGGGACTCCTTGGAACCCACAGGCTTAGATCTCCTTGATGGAGAATCTATGTCCTCATCATGGAAGAATCACAGAGATCTCTGTGTCCAGGAGGACAACTGCGTGGGCAATTGATTATGGCATTGTAGACAAAGAGAAGTTAATTCCCGGACACAGGGAAGGCTGGCTCTTGCATCATCTAATTGTTCTGTTGGGGTCTAATGGAAGGGGCCCAGGATCTCATGTCACGAAGTCTGTGTTCTAGTCTTTCCCCTGACTAAGGTCACTCACAACTGCGTACCCACTGCCTAATATAGAGTTTGTTTGAGACATAATAGGCAGTCACTAAATATCTGAGTCAATAATTGATACATGAATATATAACCATGGAAAAGTCACTTGATCTCTCTGAGCTTCATGTTTTTCTGTTCATCTATAAAAAAGGAAGTTTCAGCTCAGTTAACTAGGTCTCTAGTTCTGAAAATACTGCATTAAAAGTTAGATACTATCATTTTAAATAATCAGTTCCATTGTAAACACCAGAGCAAACTTGGGCATTGAAATCAGTAGCATTTCTTGATTTCAGGGTAACTGGGTACATAGGTAATCTAGATTCTTTTTATAATAAAAGCATGATAAAGAATTTCTTATAGAAAAAGTAACTGTGGCAAAACACAAATACTTGATGAATATGACAGTAGTAATAATAAAATATTAGATAAGTTAAATGTTTTGTGAAGATAAGGTATCTAGAGATTTATAAGTTATTTAAGTGTTTAGCCATAGAGATTTGCCTCCATTTGAAAAAAACCTCATACTTTAAAAAATTATTTATTTATTTAATTTTGGAGAGAGGGAGAAAAATATCAGTGTGGGAGAGAAACATTGATGGATTGCCTCTCACACACCCCTAGTTGGGGACCTGGCTCACAACCCAGGCATGCGCACTGATTGGGAAATGAACCAGCAAACTCATTGAGCCACATCAGTCAGGGCAAATAAATTTCATACTTTTAATGGATGAAATATTCTGTGAAATTTTTATTCTGAATGTAGAGAAAGTATGAACTATTAATTGTAAAAAAAAAAGACTGATGAATTTCTCACTTTTAAAAAAAAAATGAGTTTTCTTAAATTGAGGTGCTGATAGTTGGACTGTCTCACCCTGTCAGACATAAACTTGCTGCTGTTCTCTTTGGTTGATTTTGATGATTGGTATGTTCTTCCTTGATGACAGTGTAATTAAAAAAGCTGCTACCTCAGGTTTTACTCTACTGTAACATAATTGCCGGCCCTGTTTTCTCTGTACTGAGTGGTACTTTCATTGCTTTATATTGAGTATTTATGTGTTCCATAACTATGTGTTTCATGTATTTAAGTGCTATAGAAATTGTATATATTTAAGGCAATGATTTGATATATGTATACGCTCTATGTTGTGAAATGATTACTACAAAAGGTTAGTCATCCATCACCTCACATAATTCCCTTTGTTGTGACATTCAATATCTATTCCCTTAGCTACTTTCAAGTATACAGTAGAGTATTGTTAATAATGTTCATCATGCTGTACATTTGATCCCCAGAATTTATTTTAAAACTGGAAGTTTTCGTCCTTTGATCAGTATCTCCCCATTTTTCCTGTCCGCAGCACCTGGCCACCACCAATCTATTCTCTGTCTGTGAGTTCAGCGTTTTTAGATTCCTCATAAGAGTGAGATTTTACAATAGTTGTGTTTCTTTGACTTACTTCAGTTGGTATAATACAGTCAAGGTCCATCCATGTTATTCCAAATGGCAGAATTTCCCTTTTTTGGCTGAATAATATTTCATTGTATTACACGCACCACGTTTTGTTTATTCATTTACCTCCTGTAGATGAGGCACAGTTGTTTCCATGTCTTGGCTGTTGTAAGCAATGCTGTATTGAATGTGAGGGTGCAAATCTTTCTTTTTTTAATTGAATTTATTGGGGTGACGTTGGCTAATAAAATTATAGGTTTTGGAGGTACAGGTCTACAATACCTTATCTGTACATTGTAGTGTGTGTTTACCACCCCAAGTCAAGTCTCCTTCCATTACCATTTATTTCCCCTTTACTGTCTTCTACCTCCCTCCACCCCTGCATCTCTCTGGCTATCACCAAACTGTCGTCTGTGTCCATGAGTCTTACTTCTTTTTTTCTTTTCTTTATCCCTTCACCCTTCTTACCCGGCCACCAACCCTTTCTTCTCTGACAGCTGTCAGTCTGTTCTGTGTATTCATGAGTCTGCTGCAGTCATCACATGAGTGCAAATTTATTTGAGATAGTGATTTCATTTCTTTCAGATGTATACCCACATGTGGGATGTGCATATACCTACATGGGTAGATCAAATGGTAGTTCTATTTTTAATACTTTTAAGGAACCTATGTACTGTTTTCCACAGTGGCCGTACCAGTTTACATTCCCACCAACAGCACACAAGGGTTCCTTTTTCTCCACATCCTCACCAAACTTACCTTTATTTGATGATAGACATCCTAGCAGGTGTGAGGTGATATCTGATTGTGGTTTTGATTTGTGTTTCACTCATAAATTAGTGATGTTGGGCACATTTTCATGTAAGTATGGGCCATTCGTTCAGGTCCTTTGTCCAGTTTTTAAACATACTATTAATTTTTTGGTTATTGAGTTGTGTGTGATCCTTACGTATTTTGGATATTAACTCCTTATCAGATAACTTGCAAATGCTGTTCTGTAGGTTTCCTTTACATTTTGTTGATGATTTCCTTTACTGTGCAGGAACTTTTTAGTTTGATAGAGTCCCACTTTTTTATTTTTGATTTTGATTCCTTTTCCTGTATTTTCTTTTAAGAATTTTATGGTTTTAGGTCTTGCATTCAAGTCTTGAATCCATGTTGAGTTGATTTTTGTCTATGATGTAAGATAGTGGTCCAGTTTCATTCTTTGCATGTGGCTACCTAGTTTTCCTGCAGTCATTTGTTGAAGAGACTGTACTTCACCTATTCTGTGTTCTTGGCTCCTTTGTGTTAAAAATCAATTGACCATATATGTATACAGGGGTTTATTTCTGGGCCCTCTTTCCTGTTCCATTGATCTATGTGTCTGTTTTTATGCAAATACCATACTCTTGATTACTATAGCTTTGTAATGTAGTTTTGTTACAGAACCCCTTGAATTCTATTACTCTGGGTTCATTTTGCTCACTGCCAATAAGAACTGTGGCCCTCAATGCCAGAGTTTGGAAGAAAGGAAAGGAACTATTTATTCCACAGTTATACAGGTTTAGAATAATGGCAGAATTCTGCTGTTAAATTTCACTTCCTTTAGAAACAAAGAGACACCCACAAACCCACACTCTTATGTCCCCTTGCCAAACCAGACCAGTTAGAGGTACTGTTTCTCAGGAAAAGAAATAGAAGTCTGTAGCTTAGCTGGGCAGTTTCCCATCTGTATTCTGGCCTCCTCCAGTGGTCTGTGTGCAACCAGGCTCCTGCTTATAATCCAGAACCACATCCTCATGGTGGGCTGGGGAATCCTTCTGCATCCTTTCAAACCGCGCGGCCAAGACCCCGGACTGCTGCTACATGGTTGAGGCTTCTCCTTCCCCAGCTGCATGGTCAAGGGCGAGCATGGCTGCTACATCCTGCTTTTCTGCTTCTGTCTAAGCTGCGTGGTCAAGAGAGCCCCCTCTGCACTTTCAGGCGGCATGGTTAAGCCACAGTATGGCTGCCACACCTGGGTTTAAATCCCTGCACAGATCTTCCTCTGTAACTTCATTTCCGACTCCTCCCACACTGGGTTACATCTGCCAGCACTCTGGTTTCTTCTGCCTTTCCGGGCTGCCATTAGTTCGGGCAAGTTTGGCCCTGTGACCTAGGCTCCATGCTGCTTTCACCTGCACTGCAAGCCCCTCTGGCTACATAGCTTTGCTGGTTACAGTCGGGGCCCATCTCCCTTGCTCCAGCAGACACAGTTTTTAACATTACTAAAACATTGGCCAAGTCTTTAGACATGCAAAGTAACTCTTGGTGACCCTGCTCCACTTCTCCCATCCTTCTTCCTCCAATTGATAGCTGTGGGGATTTTCTCCATTTTGGCGGACTTCTAGCTTAGCGCCCCCTTACAGTTTGATATCAGGAAGTATTGAGTTGGCCAAAAAGTTAGTTTGGTTTTTTTCTGTGAGATGACTCTGGTAGCATTTAGTTGTCTTTAACTTCATTTGAAACGGTGGGTTTTTTTTTTTCATTTCAAGTTTTTAATTAAAACTATATATAAGATTACATTATTCCTGTATCTCCTCAATTGTTTCTTCCTTGTATTTGCCCTTTTTTTTCCTACTTGGTGAGATTTGGCTTTACGTTCAAAGATCTTTTTGTGATCTTTGTCTAGTATTAGTCTAGTGATGACCACCTTGCTGGGGTGGATGCCCACATGAACAATTGTACCATTAGCTTTCTCCCGCTGCACTTGTTCGATGTAGATGATGTATTTCTTCCTGTGAACCTGGACTACTTTGCCAATTTGCTACCCTTTGTAATGTCCTCGCACAACCTGAACTTCGTCATCCTTTCAGATGGGCATGGATCGAACATTGTACTTCTGTTTCAGCTCTTTCGAAAGTGAAGACATAATCTTCCTGCGAATGTGGCAAGGTGCATTGAAATGCCTTTTACAGTTCTTACTCCAGTCAGAAGTCACAAAGGGATTGAACTTCATTTTAACCACTGGTGCCTCAGCGATGGCTGCAAAAGGGAGGAGCATTCGAAGCAGTTTTGTTAGATTGTAGTGTGACAGCTGTCATATCAGCATGTATTTTTACAAACTTAATCAAAATTGGTGAATTTTTGTGCAGTCATTTTAATATTGAATGTGGAAGAAAGTAAGCAACATTTTTGGCATATTATTCTTTATTATTTCAAGAGAGGTAAAAGCACAACTGAAATGCAAAGAAAGATTTGTGCAGTGTAAAGAGAAAGTGCTCTGACTGATCAAATGTGTTGGAAGTGGTTTGCGTAGTTTCCTGCTGGAGATTTCTCGCTGGATGATGCTCCACAGTTGGGTAGACCAGTTGATGTTGAATGTGATCAAATTGAGACATTAATTGAGAACAATCAACATTATACTACACAGAAGATAGCTGACATACTCAAAATATCCAAATCAATAAAGTTTTTGGTGAAAATGAAAAATGTGTCTCTTATTTTATGGAAAAAACCATACGGACATTCTGGTCAACCCAATATGATTCCTCCAGCTTTTTTTTTTTTTTTTTTAAGATTGTTTTGGCTCTTTGGGGATCTTGTCATGGTTTCATAGAAATTTTAGGATTGTTATATTTCTGTGAAAAATGCCATTGGAATTTTGGTAGGGATTGTATGGAACTGTAGATTGCTTTGAGTAGTATGGGCAATATTCTTCTGATTCATGAACATGAGATATCTTTTTATTTGCATCTTCTTCAATTGCTTTGATCAGTATACTTTTTCCCCTCATTTGCACTCTGATGGCATTTCCACCTTTACTTTTTGGGGCAACATACATCACGATGCACAATCTAGCTGTTCAGAGATTTTAATGAAAATGATTGGGTGCCGTTGACCTAATTTCTAGAGTAATGGTGTGGATTTACTGTCATATTGCTGAAAATTATCTTTCCAGTCTTTGTTTTCCTTTGCAAAGTAGTATCAAATTTTAGAGTTAGAAGGGATAGAGAAGTTATTGAAGTTCTGTTATTGTGATTGAGCAAGTGTGTTTGCCCAGTGAGGGCAGAGTGAGAATAAGTAGAGTTTCATGTCTAATGCCTTGGCATTTTTTTAAGCTTCTAGTGCCCCACTGTTGGAAGTCCCTATTTCAGATGAGTAAAAGTTGTTTTTATTTCAGTGTTTATGTAGTCATTGATTTTTTTAAAAGGGAAATTGATTTGTAAATTCAAAATACATTGACATTTATGAGTAGGTATTTGCTGTTGTCCAACAATAACCCAAATTAGTAAAGTCTGATACTCTAATGGAAGGATTTACCTGAGGGTAAGGTAACTTACATATGTGAAACCTGTGGGAAAAACCTCCCTACACCCATCATCCAGCTCAGTCATTATTAATTTGTGACTGTTCTTGCGAAACACTTTTAATCTTGGTAATTTTTAGGCTTTGTCTAACTGTGGAAGAAATCTAGGCATATTCTCAGTCACTTACAGGAAGTGTTTTTGTTTTTCTGCAGTGTTTCCTGAGGGTATAGGCGGGTGTTTGAGGAGTACATGCGGGTTATTAGCCAGCGGTACCCAGACATCCGCATTGAAGGAGAGAATTACCTCCCTCAACCAATATATAGGTAAGTAAATTTTAGTAACTTAAAAGGAAAAGAATTTGACTTTATAACCTTTTGTGGAGTAGTTTAATTAACTTTCCTTGGTTATGGTTATTTCTTGCTGGTTGTAATAACATACAGAGACCACTGTTTCATAAATAGCAAGTACAGAAGAATTTTTCTGTAAAAAGGGAAATAGATTCATTCTCTAGTTGACATTTCTTCAAAAGATTTGGATTTTTTTTTTCTGTAATTGTTACTGTGGTGATTGACTTTGAACTCCCAAATTTTTATAGTTAAATGGCATAAAATTCTGTACTGTTAATAATATTTTTTAAAGGCCAATAACATGTACTGTTGTATATAATCCTATAGGTTAATTTTTAATTGATTTAATATATAAAAATATTTTTATTTAAAAACTGTACAATAAACTAGTTATTATCTTTTTCACTAGTTATAATTAATAACTTAGATTTGGTGTCTAGAAAATGTCTATACACATATACTTGAGTTATGACATTTTGAAGTAAATCAGAAATTATGGCTTCTGATGAATTTTTCTTTTCTTTTGATAGACACATAGCATCTTTCCTGTCAGTCTTCAAACTAGTATTAATAGGCCTAATAATTGTTGGCAAGGATCCTTTTGCTTTCTTTGGCATGCAAGCTCCTAGCATCTGGCAGTGGGGCCAAGAAAATAAGGTATGTAACTCAATAGCTTTGGCAGCTCTTAAGTTTTTAGGTTGTTGATGAATACATTTTAATGATTTTTTAAAGTACTTGCTGGTTCACCTGATTACATACTTTTTTTAAAAAACTTGAACCACTTTTTATCTCTGGGCAAGGCACTTAACCTCCTTTGGCCTTAGTTTTCATATTTCTTTAAGAAAGATTAGGTTTTACTTTTTATTATTTGAAGGATAGGGACATGTTACTTTAATAGAACCTGGGCACAATGTAACTTAATACGTGATTTTGATTATATAGTGTAATTAGGCCTCATCATATCTAACAAAACATAATATGTACATAATGTAGGTCTTTTAGACCAACTGATATGGATATTAATGGGTTTATTCACGTTAAAAACAGGATTTGAATTGTTCTTATCAAAACAGACACACACAGTCTGTTTATATTATTTGTCCTTTGACCCTGTTCATGGTAAATCTGTTGAGCAAATTACCTGAAACAATCAATACATACCTAAAAGTCTTGTGCTGTTTTTTTTTTTTTTTTTTTTTTTTTGGTAGGGTCTTGCTATAGCATACATTTTTTTCTAGATCTCTTTTTCATCTGTTTTACTTAAAATTGTCTTTTTTGGAGGGTCTACCTTTCTGCTGTAAGAAGTGGGACTAATGTTTATTTCTTTCTTGTTGAGATGATTTCCTTCTAAGAAGCTTCATCTTTTGGAGTCCTATGTGGCCTTGTCCTCCTGGGCTGAGACTACCTTTAGCTGACTCCTACATAGCTGTACTTTTTCTTAGGGAAACACTTACTTCTCGTAACAGGCAAGGCCTCTTGAGATAAACATCCTCAGGTGGTACTACCTCTAATTGAAATGTATCTCTATGCTGTTATTAATGAAACTTTGATTTGTGTAGGATTAAGAATTGGAAGTTAAGTATTTATTGATAATGTTTTTTATATTTATTGACTTCAAAATATCTTTGATGCAATTTACTTCTGTAGATACATAAAGTTGTTGATCTACTGTGGAAGATGAATGAACTTGAAAATGTAGCTTACATGATGCTCACTTGTAGACTGTTACCCTGAAAGTAGACTTTTATTCCAAAATGCTAGGGTAACCTCTATGAAATCAAAGCCCACCTAGCTCAAATGGAATGTTGGCAGGGAAAGCCCTTTCCTATCAGCTTTGGGCATTTTGATTTATTTTTCTTAAACATATTTCTGTGAGTTGACATCCTTACTACATCCTACTTTTAGTCAGGTGATTTTGTTAAAATTTCACTGTCCATCAGGGAGTTTCTAGTCTTTTTTGGGAGGATATAGATTTGGGAGGATTCATTCAAAGGTGAATGAATGTAATTTAATATGCCAGTGCTTTCTAACCTGCTTTTTTCCTTAGTTTGTCTTTTGGGTTCCTGGGCCCAATTTGTGTGTATGTGTGTATAGAAGGGTTCCCACCACCCTAACAATTACTGGACATCAACAGGATGTCTGAGAATTCAGCTCAATTCTTAGGCTTATCTAACTGGAGATAAGCATCAGATTGCACCTGTTAAGAATTCAGTCTTACAAGACACCCACCCACCACCACGACCAACACACACACACACAACTCACTCTCTCTCTCTCCC